>CM077089.1:53658288-53887743 GCA_039513925.1 Platanthera zijinensis
GCACTTGGCCGTGGGGGTTCCAAAAATATGAGCGCACTTATCTCTAGGAATATTGCTCACCTAAACATTAAGACTATTCGACCGATCGTTAGACCGACGAAGGATTCCTCTTAATGCCCGCTTTACGCTAAGAACCCCGCTATTGGGTGGGGAACCCAATCCGGCAGAACTACGTTTCTTTTCTTTCGAGGGGGCGTACACAGTTCTCTTTACCCAAGGGGGATCTGTCCATACGTGCAGCCTCTCGGCGTCGCGTATGGATAACGGAAATAGAGCCCACACATCGATTATGTGGTCCTATGCGTCGTTAACCCGGGGTAAACCTTAAGTCCTTAAATTAAAAGAAAAATAAAGTTTTTTTATTATTTCAAATCATTTTATATGTCCCAATGCTCTTCGATGCCGAAGGCTAAAAGAGATTAACCACTCATCGGTATGGGGATGGCTTTATGTTTTTAGGTGAAGCGTGAGTGTTAAATTAAGCACTGAACATTTATAAGAGAAAACACGAAAAATAGGACAATTAGATAAATTGAAGGCTAATTGATGCAGGCACTCACGCACACTTCAAAACCATAAAGAAAATTAAATAAAGCAAGCCCTACTCAAATGAGTAGGCAGAAATAAATGCACACACGCACACACTCTTCTTAATTGAAGAAAGCGATAAATAAAGCGGTAAAATTATCTCCTACACGCACGCACTCTACATAATTGAGAAAGCGATAAAACTGCAAGTCCTGGCTCAAATGAGTGGGCGGGAGTAAATTTATCTCATACACGCACGCACTCTACTTGAAAGTAAAACACACACACGCACTCTACAGAAAAGTAAACACACACACACACACTCTACAGAAAAGTAGACACACACACACACACGAAGTTTTCCTACTCAAGTGAGTAGGAAGAAAAAGAAAGCAGTAAAAAGACCTGTCCCACTCAAACGAGTGGGCGGGAAATGAAAGCAGAGCGCCATTTAACTCTTAACGAGTAGGCGGAAATAAATGCATGCGCACACGCGCACTCTACAGAAGTTGAAATAAAGCAATAAAACCTAACTCATACACGCACACACACTTGCAAAAATAAGAAAAACAAAGTTGCTGAAAAATTAAAACGACTGCATTTCTACCGCTAGAATGCGGTAGAAATGCATAAAAAGTGAAAATAAAAATTAACCGAGCGAAATTGTTTTGCAAATAAACGCAAAATGAAAGTACTCGAAAAATTAAAACAACTGCATTTCTACCGCTAGAATGCGGTAGAAATGCATAAAAAGATGAAATAAAAATTAAAGGGACTAAAAGTTTTGCAAATAAAAAGTTAAAACAAAGTGAGCGAAAAATTATAACGACTATATTTTCATTCTTATATTTTTATAAAAACTCCTAAAAAGTGAAAATAAAACAAAAAAGGACAAAAAGTTTTACGATCCTAAAGAGCCTAAATTAAAGAGAAATGAAAATAACACTTTTAGATGAGTTTTTATAAAGCCTTATGAATGAAAAAATAGGAAAAAGGAGAAAAGCTAAATCTAAAAAGTGCGGAAAATGAAAATAAAACGGGCATAACAACGGCTAGAAAGTGCAAGCAAATCCTAAACTAAGTTATGAAAGCTAAAAAGAAAACATAAAAAGAGAATCACAAAAAGGGAATGAAAAAATTACTTAAGAAGGGCGCTTCCAATTGAACATTTCAACTTTGCAAGATAGAAAATCTACCATTTTATTGAATAAAAAGGCTATTACATGAAAAGCTAAAACAAACAACCTAATACAAACTAAGATAGATAGGGAGAAATTCTCCTTACATAGCTTAGAAGCCAAACGGGCAGCACCTCTTCTAAGTAAGATGGACCAAAAAAGTGGACAAAATAAGCTTCCTGGAAGCTCTTATTTATAGGCAAATTTTCGGGTTGGTCACGCCCGTGACTAGGGCGTGACAGGGGGGCGTGTCGACACTATTCATGAGCTGATCGGGTGACTTGACTAGAAAGTTGACTTCGGCTGAAAACGTGGCGGTCACGCCCTAGATCACGGGCGTGACAAGTGTCAGTCACGGGCATGACTGGGGCGTGTCGGGGAGGTCGATCTGGGCGCGGTCCGGCCGCAAAGTCGCGCGCGTCACGTCAGGCCAGGTGGCTAAGTCACGCCCGTGTCACACCTTGACACGGGCGTGTCTTGGGGCGTGTCGAGCGTGGTTTGATCATCGCCGATCGTCGAGCTGGCAACCTGTGGTCTGCGATCGTCGAGGGCGTGACACGGGCGTGTCGGTCATGTGACACGGCGTGTCAGTCAACATTTTGACTTTTTCTGGAATTTTTCTAGAATAAAAATAAAGCTAAGTTAGAAATAATATTTACAAAAATAAGCAATTTATTGGATAAAACAAAAAAAAGACAAAAAACAAACAAAATTGACTTAAATAAAATACGAAAATATAGGTATATTTACAACTCATCAAACACCCCCATACTTAAGCTTTTGCTATTCCAGAGCAAAAGTTTGAGGTGAACTTATAAGGAATAATAAAAAACCCTAAGTTCTGCTACCGCTAAATTAATTATAAGAGAGATCAAATAAAAATATACGGGGTATAAGAGTTAAGTCCTAAAATTATTTAGATGATTTAAACAGGGCAAAAGTTTTGGCCAAAAGACTTCTTGATGTAATCAAATAGAAAGCAATAATTGTATTGGTTAGATTAACAGAAAATAGTTTGGAGTTATACGAACTTTAGTTTATAGGAGTGTTATCGGAAATAATGCAATTTACGAATTATGCTCTCAAAAAGATTTTTGAATTAATTCTAGAGTCATGAAATTGGCTAAGGGGGGTTGATGTTGGTTTATGAAGATGCTTGGATTTTGAGGCGAGGTTATTTTTTCTCGAACCTCCAATTTTTTGATTTGGATGTTAAAGAAAAACGAAATCTTATTTTCCTTAACATAAAATTTTTTCTTTTTCATAAATAAAAATAACCCAATGTATATGTGTTGGAGTAATGAATTTTATCCTCTTACTCCGTAACGTATAGTCTTTTAATTTATTGGGTGCCTATGTTTACGGAATGAAATCTTATTCCCATTGACATAAGATCTTTTTGGGGAAATATTTTTATCATACCGAGTAGGTTATGATAGGTAAGGGGAGAAAAGAGAACTAGATTTTTAATTGAAAAATAATTGAGAGCAACCTTTATAAATTGTACGTTCCAATTTTTCAGAAAGCTAAAAGCAAGCATAATTGAATACTATAGTCGTTATTTTCTAACATGGTACACATGCTCCTATCTATGAAAAATTAGAAGTAGTGCCTAAAGCGAGTTCCCTATTTTTAACAAAGTATAATAAATTCTTTAAAACTTAACCCCGGCTATTTAGATTTTTCAATCTATAATTAACAAACGAATAGTGAACAAAGAATTGATCAAATTCGCATATAAATAAACTCAAAACGAAAGTTTTGGAAAACAAGAAACTTAAGAATGAGATGTTTGATTTATTTGTTTCTTAACTTACATAAAAAAAATTTTTTTTGTTGTTGTTTTTTTTTGAAGTCATGCTCTTTTTTTTTGTATTTTTGTATTTATATCTTTAATATATATATACTAAAAAGAAAGAAAAAATGCGAAAAATTTTTTTTTTGGATTGTTAAGTTTTGTGAATTTTTTTGTATTTTTATGAAATTTTCATTCTATTTACAAAAATTTGGAAAAAGAAAAAATATTTACAAGGATGAGAGAGAAAAAGGGAGAGGGGAAAGAGAAAGAATATTTACAAAAAGTACTTATTAAAATTATTTACAAAAATATTTACAAGAATATTTACAAAAATATAAACTAGGTAGCCGCGAGATGACTCGTTATGTGGATGGCTCGATGAGCCGGATCTCGCGGACAAAGTTAAAAATAAGTCAAAGTTTCAAAAATGAAACTTCAAAATTTTTAAAAAATTTTTTTTTGATTTTTTTGATTTTTGTGTTATATATATATTTTTTTATTTTTGAAGTTTTGTTTTTTTTAAACAAAAAATTTTATTTTTTGTTTTGTTTTTGTTTTGTTTTGTTTTGTTTATTTTTTGTAAGTGAAAAAGAAAGTACGAAAATACGAAAACACCCCCATACTTAGATCCTACATTGTCCCCAATATTGTATGCTAAGTATGAGGAACAAGACAGCAGGTATATGTACAAAAAAGGAAAAAGAGGGGGGCAGAAAACGTCCCTGATCCGCGCGCGGGGAAGCCCATTAGAAACCCTGCATTTATTAGAAAAATAGAAAACATAATAAATAAAGACGTAAAGAAGATAGACGTGGGGTGCCTCCCAGGAGCGCTTTGTTTATAGTCGCGTAGCTTGACTATAGTGGCAGGTTTATAAGTGGAGGAGGGATATGGTTTTGCTATACTCGATCATAGGGTCGCCCGCTATGTAAGTCTTTAATCGATTACCGTTTACTTTAAACGAGCCTTTTTCTGGGTGGGAGACGAGTACGGTCTCATATGGAAAAACTTCTTCAACTAAGAAGGGACCGGACCAACGGGATTTGAGTTTGCCAGGAAAAAGTTTAAGACGAGAATTATAAAGAAGGACTAGATCGCCCGGAGAAAAAATTTTGGGGGTTTTAATTTTTCGATCGTGATAAAACTTAGAACGCTCCTTATAGAACTTATTGCTCTCGTAAGCGTTCGCACGCCATTCATCGAGCTCGTTTAGTTGCAGTTTTCTATTCTGAGCGGCTAAGTAAGAGTCGAGGTTTAAGAGTTTTAATGCCCAAAGTGTGCGGTGCTCCAGTTCTACCGGTAAATGGCACGCTTTGCCATAGACTAATCGAAATGGGGTACAACCGGTAGCGGTTTTGTACGCCGTACGATACGCCCATAACGCGTCGTCGAGCTTCGCGGACCAATCTTTCCTATTAAGTGAAACGGTTTTTTCTAATATGCGTTTTATCTCTCGATTTACTACCTCAACTTGGCCACTTGTTTGCGGGTGGTAGGGGGTGGCAAGTTTGAGCGTGACTCCGTATTTAGCTAACGTCTTAGCCATTAGAGCGTTACAGAAATGCGTTCCCCTATCACTAACAAAAGCGCGAGGCGTGCCGAAGCGAGAAAATAATTTTTTTAGAAATGTAACGACGACTCGCGCATCGTTGGTGGGGAGAGCCTGCGCTTCCGCCCACCGTGATACGTAGTCGACCGCCACCAAAATATATGAATTTTTATAAGAAGGAGGTAGGGGGCCAACAAAATCTATGCCCCATAAATCGAAGACTTCGCATTCTAAAAACATATTTTGGGGCATCTCATCTCTACGTGAGATGTTACCCGACCGCTGACAGCTATCGCATGCGCGCACAAAATTGTGCGCGTCTTTAAAGAGAGTGGGCCAAAAGTAGCCCGCCTCTAGCGCCTTCCTAGCAGTTCGGTTGGCTTGATAGTGCCCCCCGGCTGGACCCTCGTGGCAGTGCCTCAATATTTGTATGCACTCCACTCCCGCGACGCATCCTCGAACCGCTTGGTCCGCGCAGATACGGAAAAGAAATGGATCATCCCAAAAGAAATTTTTCAAGTCGGAAAAGAATTTCTTCTTTTGATGACTTGAAAAATCTTTTGGAAGTACCCGCGCGACTAAGTAGTTCGCAAAATCTGCGAACCAAGGCGAAGATGACGAAGACGAACGAATGGCGAGAAGTCGTTCCTCGGGGAATCTGTCATTTATTTCAGATTCGACGAGCGCTTCCGCACCGGGATTTTCTAAACGGGAGAGGTGGTCTGCCGCTAGATTCTCCGCGCCCTTCTTATCTCGGATCTCCAAGTTAAACTCTTGTAGGAGGAGAATCCATCGAAGAAGGCGGGGCTTCGCGTCGGTTTTGGCTAGTAAATACTTAAGGGCGGAGTGATCGGTGAAAATGATAACTTTAGATAGCGTAAGGTACGAGCGAAACTTATCGAAAGCGAAAACGACGGCTAAGAGTTCCTTTTCCGTCGTCGTGTAATTCACTTGTGCGGAAGTGAGCATCTTTCTAGCGTAATAAATAGGATGAAAATGTTTTTCTACGCATTGGCCAAGAACGGCGCCTATGGCAATATCACTAGCGTCGCACATGATTTCGAACGGAAGGGACCAATTAGGGGCCACTAGAATTGGAGAATTGATAAGTTTTTGTTTTATAAAATTAAAAGTAGACTCGCAATCGCTACTAAAGACAAAAGGTGATTCCTTTTCCAAGAGGTGAGTAAGCGGCTTTGTTATTTTTGAAAAATCTTGAATGAAGCGCATATAAAAGCCCGCGTGGCCTAAGAAACTCCTAATGGATTTTATGTTTGTCGGCTGAGGAAGTTTTTCTATGATTTCTACTTTGGCCTTATCGACCTCTATCCCCTTAATCGAAATCTTATGGCCGAGGACCAAACCTTCCTCGAACCATAAAGTTACACTTTTCCCAATTTAAAACAAGATTCGTGTCCTCGCATCGCTGGAGGACACGATCAAGATTACGAAGACAATCCGGGAATGAGCATCCGAATACAGAAAAGTCATCCATAAATATTTCCATAATATCTTCTACTAGCTCACCAAAAATTGCTAGCATACATCTTTGGAATGTAGCCGGCGCATTGCAGAGGCCAAATGGCATTCTTCGATAGGCAAATGTGCCAAAGGGGCAAGTAAAAGTTGTTTTCTCTTGGTCTTCGGGGGAAATGGGGATTTGGAAAAAAACCCGATAAACCGTCGAGAAAACAATAATAAGGATGACCGGAAAGACGCTCAAGAATTTGGTCAAGGAACGGTAGTGGAAAATGGTCTTTGCGGGTGGCATCATTAAGTTTGCGGTAATCGATGACCACACGCCAACCCGTAACAGTACGAGTTGGGACGAGCTCGTTGTGCTCATTCGCCACTACGGTTAGACCGCCCTTCTTGGGCACGACATGAATGGGACTAACCCATGCACTATCAGAAATGGGATAAATAATCCCCGCATCTAATAATTTAATTATCTAAGCTTTCACGACGTCTTTCATGTTTGGGTTAAGACGTCGCTGGGGCTGAATGGTTTTGCGGCAATTATCGTTTAAGAAAATTTTGTGAGTGCAGAAAGAAGGGTTAATCCCCTTTAGGTCAGAAATTTGCCACGCAATTGCGTGGCGATGTTTAAGCAAAACCTCCAATAAATCAGAGGTCTCCGAATCGCTTAAATACGAAGAAATGATTACAGGGAGTGTATCATTTTTCCCCAAAAAGGCTTATTTGAGGGATTCGGGTAATGGATTGAGTTCTAGGATGGGCGGTTCTTCTAGTGAGGTTTTAGTGCTAATGTCTTTTGAACCAATTGGTTCAAAAGGCAAGTTCGTAGACGCGTCCTCATCGCAATAAAAATTTTCGAGTGAAAAAATATTTTCATTTAAAAACTCGAACTCGAAAACCAGAGAAGAACAATCTCCATAAAAAGAATCTAAAGAGTAGCAGAAATCGTCGCTCGACGACGAGTCTTCCATAGAGGAGTTAATAGAAAAAGTAACTTGGTCGTCTCCTACCCGAAGGAGAAGCTGACCATTACTTATATCAATTAACACACGTGAGGTCGCGAGGAAAGGGCGACCAAGTATTATTGGTACGTTGGCGTCTTCCTCGATGTCCAAGATGACGAAGTCCACCGGGAAGGTGAACTTGTCTACTCGGACAAGGACATCCTCAACAACCCCGATGGGGAACCTAACCGAGCGATCCACTAGTTGGATGCGCATATTGTTAGGAGCAGGAGTACCCAAACCTAATCGCAGGAAGAGCGAGAACGACATCAAATTAATGCTCGCGCCTAAGTCTGCCAAGGCGTATTTTACTAATACATTGCCAAAAAGGCACGGGATGGAGAACCGTCCCGGGTCGTTTTGTTTTGAGGGAAATTTACTAGTAAGAGCCGCCGAGCAGACAGCGTTGAGAGATATATGTGAAATATCCTCGAGTTTGCGTTTATTAGAAAGTAGTTCTTTTAAAAATTTCGCATATTTAGGCATTTGCGAGATAGCCTCGCAAAAAGGAACATTAATATGAATTTGTTTAAGTAATAAAATAAATTTTTCATATTGCGCGTTCACTCGCTCGTTATCTAACTTATGCGGGTAGGGCAACGCCTTGTTTAAAATAGTTTTGTCGTTAAAAATCGGTAAGGGTTGCGTAATCGAAGAAGAGGGAAGTGAGGTCGGAGGTGAAATATGTACCTAAGGATCGATCCGTTTTGGATCGACCACCTCCTTACTGCTACGGAGGGTTATACCGTTGGCGGTTTCCCTAGGATTGGGCTCTGTGTTCCCTGGCAGTGCCCCCAGGGCGCGTTCCGACATAAGTCGCGCCAGCTGTCCAACCTGGAGTTCTAAATTTTTTAGCGATCCGGTGATGTTTCGGATATTGGACTCGTTGGACGCGATATAACGATTAAAATTTTCCTCCACCGAGGATGGCTTCATAGGAGGGGGAGGGGGAAACGTTGGCGCAAAAGGAGGGGGAGGGGGACGTTGCGCGTTGTTCGGGTTGCTGCAGGAGAAATTCGGATGGTTCCTCCAACCCGAATTATAGTGGCTACTATAAGGGTTGTTTTGAAAGGAGGGACGCACCAGATTTCCCATGTAGTCCACGAATTCATCAACTACGCAGACGTTAGATGGGGGAGAAAACAAGGCGGAGTGGAGGAGGCAACAGACATCTCCGCCACCTGCTTAGTTAGCCTTTCCACTTGGAGGGCTAGCTGAGCAGTGGCATCCACTTCAAAAATGCCCGCCTTCTTAGGGCGTGATCGCGGGACATTCCACTGGTAGGCGTTCACCGCCATTTCCTCGAAAAGGGCCTGGGCGGCCTCGGGGGTCTTATTGTTCAGAGTGCCCCCGGCAGCCGCGTCAATCATTTGACGCGTCTGACTATTCAGTCCATTATAAAAAATTTGTACCTGCAACCACGTTGGCAGAGTGTGGTGCGGGCACCGGCGGAGGAACTCCTTAAAGCGTTCCCAAGTCTCGTAAAGAGACTCGGAGTCGTTTTGGATGAACGAAGATATGTTCGCCCGCAATCTTGCAGTTTTTGCGGGCGGAAAATACTTCGTAAGGAATTTCTTTGCCAACTCCGCCCAGGAAGTGATGGATCCCCGCGGGAGGGAGAGTAACCACGCCTTAGCCTTGGACTTAAGAGAGAAGGGAAAAAGGCGCAAACGAATGGCGTCATCAGTGACGCCATTAATTTTAAAAGTATCACAAATTTCAAGAAAATTAGACAAGTGATTATTGGGGTCCTCATCCGGTAGTCCGTCGAACTGCACGGCATTTTGGATCATTTGAATCACACTTGACTTAATTTCAAAATTATTGTTGGCCACAGCGGGCAGAACAATACTCGACCCCGTATCATCCAAGTTGGGCCGAGCGTAGTAAGACATGGTACGCTCGGCCGGTTGGGCATTATTCGGGTCGGCCATAGAAGAAGAAGAGGGTTCTCCGATAGATTCTACGGGGGTCTAAAAAGGGAATTCGACGGAGAGATCGGATACGCGCAAGAGAGCGGTCGATCTCGGGGTCGAATTCAAGATTTTCAGAACTCGAAGGTTGTCCACGGGTCATACACCCTAAAAAAACGAAAGGGGGATGGATTTTTTTTTTGTATAATTTTTTTTTGAAAATAAAGTAAAATTAATAGAGTCCCGGATTCAATATAACAACCGTGCTCCCCGAAAACAACGCCAAAAACTTGATGGCCGCGGAACAGAGACCGACTGTGGTTGGTTCGAAATGGTCAGATTCCGCGGGCCGGTTAGAAGATCGAGTTTTCTAACGAGAGGAGGCAAGTGCACCTATCGCAAGTATTACTCGGTATTCGGGAAAATACCGAGGTCGTATTATTCTCGGGGACGCGTTGATTATATCTACTCTTCCAGGAACACTATTATCTTACTATCAGTAAGGTAGGATTTTTTAGTTTAATTAAAACGGAAAGAAAGAGAGCTGAATTTTACTAAGTTAGTTCGATGACGGGTTAACGCTCGGCTTCGAATCGGATTAAGACTAAAATAATTCTCAACAATTATTAAACTTTGTTTTTAAATTAATAAAAGGCACTTGGCCGTGGGGGTTCCAAAAATATGAGCGCACTTATCTCTAGGAATATTGCTCACCTAAACATTAAGACTATTCGACCGATCGTTAGACCGACAAAGGATTTCTCTTAATGCCCGCTTTACGCTAAGAACCCGGTTATTGGGTGGGGAACCCAATCTGGCAGAACTACGCTTCTCCTCTTTCGAGGGGGCGTACGCAGTTCTCTTTACCCAAGGGGGATCGGTCCATACGTGCAGCCTCTCGGCGTCGCGTATGGATAACGGAAATAGAGCCCACACATCGATTATGTGGTCCTATGCGTCGTTAACCCGGGGTAAACCTAAAGTCCTTAAATTAAAAGAAAAATAAAGTTTTTTTATTATTTCAAATCATTTTATATGTCCCAATGCTCTTCGATGCCGAAGGCTAAAAGAGATTAGCCACTCATCGGTATGGGGACGGCTTTATGTTTTTAGGTGAAGCGTGAGTGTTAAATTAAGCACTGAACAATTATAAGAGAAAACACAAAAAATAGGACAATTAGATAAATTGAAGGCTAATTGATGCAGGCACTCACACACACTTCAAAACCATAAAGAAAATTAAATAAAGCAAGCCCTACTCCAATGAGTAGGCGGAAATAAATGCACACACGCACACACTCTTTTTAATTGAAGAAAGCGATAAATAAAGCGGTAAAATTATCTCCTACACGCACGCGCTCTACATAATTGAGAAAGTGATAAAATTGCAAGTCCCGGCTCAAATGAGTGGGCGGGAGTAAATTTATCTCATACACGCACGCACTCTACTTGAAAGTAAATCACACACGCACTCTACAGAAAAGTAAACACACACACACTCTACAGAAAAGTAGACACACACACACATACGAAGTTTTCCTACTCAAGTGAGTAGGAAGAAAATGAAAGCAGTAAAAAGACAAGTCCCACTCAAACGAGTGGGCGGGAAATCAAAGCAGAGCGCCATTTAACTCTTAATGAGTAGGCGGAAATAAATGCATGCGCACACGCGCACTCTACAGAAGTTGAAATAAAGCAATAAAACCTAACTCATACACGCACACACACTTGCAAAAATAAGAAAAACAAAGTTGCTGAAAAATTAAAACGACTGCATTTCTACCGCTAGAATGCGGTAGAAATGCATAAAAAGTGAAAATAAAAATTAACCGAGCGAAATTGTTTTGCAAATAAACGCAAAATGAAAGTACTCGAAAAATTAAAACAACTGCATTTCTACCGCTAGAATGCGGTAGAAATGCATAAAAAGATGAAATAAAAATTAAAGGGACTAAAAGTTTTGCAAATAAAAAGTTAAAACAAAGTGAGCGAAAAATTATAACGACTATATTTTCATTCTTATATTTTTATAAAAACTCCTAAAAAGTGAAAATAAAACAAAAAAGGACAAAAAGTTTTACGATCCTAAAGAGCCTAAGTTAAAGAGAAATGAAAATAACACTTTTAGATGAGTTTTTATAAAGCCTTATGAATGAAAAAATAGGAAAAAGGAGAAAAGCTAAATCTAAAAAGTGCGGAAAATGAAAATAAAACGAGCATAACAACGGCTAGAAAGTGCAAGAAAATCCTAAACTAAGTTATGAAAGCTAAAAAGAAAACATAAAAAGAGAATCACAAAAAGGGAACGAAAAAATTACTTTAGAAGGGCACTTCCAATTGAACATTTCAACTTTGCAAGATAGAAAATCTACCATTTTATTGAATAAAAAGGCTATTACATGAAAAGCTAAAACAAACAACCTAATACAAACTAAGATAGATAGGGAGAAATTCTCCTTACATAGCTTAGAAGCCAAATGGGCAGCACCTCCCCTAAGTAAGATGGACCAAAAAAGTGGACAAAATAAGCTTCCTGGAAGCTCTTATTTATAGGCAAATTTTCGGGTTGGTCACGCCCATGACTAGGGCGTGACAGGGGGGCGTGTCGATACTATTCATGAGCTGATCGGGTTACTTGACTGGAAAGTTGACTTCGGCTGAAAACGTGGCGGTCACGCCCTAGGTCACGGACGTGACAAGTGTCAGTCACGGGCGTGACTGGGGCGTGTCGGGGAGGTCGATCTGGGCGCGGTCAGACCGCAAAGTCACGCGCGTCACATCGGGCCAGGTGGCTAAGTCACGCCCGTATCACACCTTGACACGGGCGTGTCGAGCGTGGTTTGATCATCGCCGATCATCGAGCTGGCAACCTGTGGTCTGCGATCGTCGAGGGCGTGACACGGGCGTATCGGTCATGTGACACGGGCGTGTCAGTCAACATTTTGACTTTTTCTGAAATTTTTCTGGAATTTTTCTGGAATAAAAATAAAGCTAAGTTAGAAATAATATTTACAAAAATAAGCAATTTATTGGTTAAAACAAATAAAAAAAGACAAAAAACAAACAAAATTGACTTAAATAAAATACGAAAATATAGGTATATTTACAACTCATCAATTTTTCTTATTATAAATCCTATATGCCTTACTATGGCTACTATAACCTACGAAAATACCTTCAAAATATTTTTCACCAAATTTTGTGTGGTAATACTTCCCAGTATTAAGTTCAAAGCATTTACTTCCAAATATTCTAAAATAGGACACAGTCGGTTATCTGCCCTTCAATAGTTCATAGGGGGTCATATGATAGCTTTTATTGATTAGTGCTCTGTTTTGCATGTGGCAAGCTGTGTTGACATCTTCCGCCCATAAGTACTCCGGAAGTGAAGGGTCGTTCAACATAGTTATACATGCTTCAATTAGGGTTCTATTCATTCTCTCAGTAACTCCATTTTATTGTGGAGTACGCGGTGAGGAAAACTCATGTAAGAGACCTTGAATTCCACAAAATTCTATCATGTCACTATAATAGAATTATGTTCCATGATCACTTCTTATTTTGACCACTAAATGGTTCAATTCATTCTGAATTTGCGGAACAAAATTTGTGAATTTGTCGAAGGTGTCTGACTTGCGTTTCAGAAAGAACACCCAAGTAAAGTGAGTGTAATCAACAACTATTACTAATGTGTCGACCTTACCTCCTAAACATTGAATTGACATATGACTAAATAAGTCCATATGAAGTAAATATAAACTTCTTGAAAAATCTTCTTTAGCAATACACTTGAAGGTAGCCCTTGTCTGCTTACCGATTTGGCATGTGTGACACAGACTCTCTTTAAGGAATTTAATGCTGGGGGCACTGCGCACTAAGTTGTGAGAAAATAATATATTTAAGGTTTTGAAATTAATATGTGTTAATCTCTTGTGTTATTGGTCATAAAGTGACGCACTATCTTTTGCATAAAAACATACTAGTGTAGAATTGACTAAACATAAAAAATTTTAACAGAAAATATTTCTGCTCCGAGTGCCTGTTAAGACCGTCTC
This sequence comes from Platanthera zijinensis, assembly GCA_039513925.1. Taxonomy (NCBI): domain Eukaryota; kingdom Viridiplantae; phylum Streptophyta; class Magnoliopsida; order Asparagales; family Orchidaceae; genus Platanthera; species Platanthera zijinensis. Next base: position 53,671,793 of record CM077089.1, read on the forward strand.
AAAATTTGTAGACAATTTTATCAAACACTTATTCTTGCAGAACTCAACAATGTAGCCTTTATCACATAACTAACTTATGCTTATCAGATTATGGTGTAATCCTTCAACATAAGCCACTTTAGTGAAAGAAACAATACTGTTGGATATCATACTGTAGCCTCCAATAGTTCCCCTATCTGACCCTCCAAAGATGACATTTGGTCCGTCTTTGACTGGGGTATAATCAAGCAATAGGCTTCTTGTCCTGGTCATATATCGAGAGCATCCACTGCACAAATACCATATCAGATTTTTGTTGGCCTTTGGACATACCTGCAAACATAAATCATTTTACCTTAGAAACCCAAACATATTTGGGCCGTTGGTTCCTTATTATCTTACCACTACTAGGAAAATTAACCTGGCGAGTGGTCTGTCTTGCATTGTTAACTTGCGAGTTTCAAATTTTGTAGGGTTAAACCAACAATCTGCGCCAAAATGACCAATTTTATCGTAGCACCAACAGCCCAAATAATACCTTCTCTAGTACTCATGTTTTACCCTTTGAATATGAGGTCTAGCAGGGGCAACATACTTGGAAGTGGAAGCCTCCTGATTGCAACAGACAAAGGGCTTCTCCATCTCCTTTACCTTAGGTACAAAAGTATTAGCTTTTGGTGCCTTCTTATAGTTATGTCCATGAATATATCGGCTATAATTCTGAAGATGAATCTCTTTATAAGGTGTTTTGAAAACTCTGGCACTATAGTCTCGAGGACGGGTCCATCCCTGGTATACCTTCTTGGGCTCTACATAAGTAGGCCTAATAAGATGAACATAGGATGACTCAAGGTCAAACTTGTTCGTCGAGAAGATTACCTTCTTAAACGAGGGTTTACCTAGTGGTGCCTTCCGCTTTTCTTTTGCACTGGATTTCTTAGCAGCCTTACCTTTACCAGCTATATGGCCAAGAACACTACCCTTCTTCGGAGCTGAAAACTCATCGATGAGGGGGAGAATAGTCTTCATCTTAGAGTAACTTGCCACAAATTTTCTCTCCACCAATAGCTTTTCCTTTAACTCATCAAGGTATTTCTCCTTCAGACTCAATGTTTTAGCAGAGCATTTGAATTCCTCTTTTAAGGAGTGGACTTCCTCTCTGAGAGGAAGTAATTTGGAAATTTCCTCCTTCAGACTAGTTTCCATTACCTTAAGGGAGGCAATCTCTTTCAACTGTGTTTTGAATACCTTGCGTCATTTGTCTAATGCTTTCAAAAGGTTCTCATGCTAAACCATTAATTCAGAATCCTCTTCTTCAGAAGAATAGCCTCCATGACCATTTGTTGACGTTTCTGATTCTGAGAGTATCATGTCTGAGTTTACCATCCCGTGATACTATGAGTCGCTAACTTCCTCGTCCGATCGAGCCATAAGCCTGAAGTATGCTTCTTTGTCCTTTGAACTGGATTAACTAGTGTCCCTATCACTAAGAGTCTTGGAATTCTTGGCGGCGAAGCTTTTCTCTTCCCTCTTTTTACCTTTGAAGGATCTCTTCTCATCCTTCTTGGAACCTTCCTTATTATTATAGGGACACTCCGCAATCAAGTGTCCCATCTTGTTACAATAGTAGCAAATAACGTTAGAGGAAAACTGTTTAATTGGTTTAGATTTAAACATGTCCTCTTTGTTGTAGCTTTTCTTAGCACGATCACCGTCACGACGTGATCTCCTAAAATCTGATGAGGTTGAGTATTTTTCATCCATCTCCTATTGCTGAGCAGTTTCTTGAACTACTTAGAGATTAGAGAGAACTCCCCATCACATATAACATAGCCTAATGTTCTTTGATCGGAGTGTTCTGGGGTGTTTGGAGCACGTGTCCTTACTAGAAACATGGCTTTAGACTTCCTCGATCATTTAGCCTTAAGGGCAACTGACTTCTCTCTACATGAAGTCCTATTGCTTTGCTCCTCCTTCTTTCTAGTGTTCATTTGAAGCTCGTAGGAGAGCAGCTTTCCAAATAGGTTCTGAGGGTCAATCTATGGCAGCTTCCCAAACTTCCTAATGGCTACCACTTTAGGATCTCAGTCCTTTATCAATGATCTATGGAATTTGTCTTTCAATTCACCATTAGTGAAGTTGCGGCCATAGTTTCTGAGACTATTGACAATCTTGAAGAATTTCTCGAAGGTGTCTGCAATGGTGTCATTTGGTCCCTGCTTGAATGCTTCGTACTCTTGATTCAGCAACGATCAACGAACATCTCTAAATTCTTATGTTCCTTCCATCAGAACTACATGGCAGTCTCATATCTCCTTGGCAGATTTGCAGTGGAATAAATTTTGTAACATCGAATCGTCCATTGCATTGGCTATAATATTATTTGCCTTTTTATCCAAGTAGACTAGGGCAATTTCATCTTTAGTGAGATCCAGCATCTTCTTGGGGATCATGATAGCTGGGTTCAGTGCTAAGGCTTGTGTAGGTATATGTGTCCCTTCTTCCACACTTTGGAAAATTCTCGGATCTGTTGCTTCCATGAAGAACCTGACTCGTTCTTTGCACATGGGAAAGTTCTCTTTGGTGCACACTGGTAACTTCATTGAAGACATGTCCTTGCTTCTGTCCCTGGCTACTAAGCGAAATATCTTGATGCTAGATTTGGGATCTTTTTCAAGGTGTTAACCTTATATCAAACAAAACGCCCCTCTAATACCAATTAAAAGTATCTAGCGTCTACCTAAATCACATAAAGGGGGGTGAATAAGTGATGACTATCTTTTCGCGGAATAAAACTACTTAAAAAATTATGCACACAAACACCGAGATTTATAGTGGTTTGAAGAGTTTATACACATATTTTTGGACTCATCTGGGTGAGTTTTCTCGTTGATGCACTACACTTTAAAGTCATATTTGTTCATATTTGTTATTATGTCCATTCCATGATATGTGCACTTTTGCCCCGCTTTAAGTGTGATTTTCTTAGTTATTACTCTTGTGCTCTACTTGGAGTTTTGTTACGTTTGGAGACTATAGTACGCCCATCTTGGTGGCTCTGCTGCTGTGGCTACAGGTACAAAGGTTGTGAGCGTGTTTCTGGTTTTTTGGGAAGTTTCCTGCCTAAGAGCCACTGTTCGTGCGTTTTTACATGCGCATGATAAGTTGACTCCTTAGCGCATGACCAATGGTCGTGCGCGGCCTGCTCATCAAATTCCCAAACAGTCTAGGAACACTGTGCACGATCATTGGACCTATAGTGCATGACCACTGGTCGTGAGCCACTGATCGTGCGCACTACTCTCCACTTTTCCAAGTTCTGTCTGGTGCATTCAAACGAGAATTGGACATATTGCACATGACCACCGGTCGTGCTTCACTGCTCGTGCGCACTATACTAGTTTTTCTTGAGTTCTGTCTTTTATAATCCCAGGATCATGGTATCCAATGCGCACAACCACCAATCGTGCGCCACTGATCGTGCACATATATATTATTTTTTCTGTCTGTGCAGGTTTCTCTAGAGCAGAGCGCACGAACATCAACCGTCAGTACACACAGCCACTGGTCATGCGCCACTGATCATGCGCTTTGATTATCTACTGCTGTATTTAATCTTGTTTTCTGTGATTTAGGTCAACGCCTTCCATTTTTCACTCTGCTCCGCCCTCCATTTCCGCTCCTCTGAGCGGGAAAACATCCCTCCAGCCACCATTTTCTCTTTCCTCCTTGGAGAGTTGATCCAGACACCATTCCTTCTCTAAGAGATTGCAATAGATTCATCTCCGGACACCATTACCATCTCCAAGCTCCAAGCATCATTTCAAGCTCTTAGGGTGCTACATCTGTGGAGTTCTCCGGATAGATCCGGCCAAACGATTATTCATGAAGAAGATGGGTTATTGGAAGGAAGTGACAGCCCTTATGGACCCTGGATGTCATCCATAGACTGAGCTCGGACAGGGTCCAACAACGATTGACTCCGGCCGCGAATCTCAGAAAGCCTTTGTGGGTTTGGTTGTTTATCTTCCCCTTTACTTCTAGTATTTTATTTTATGCATATTTGGAAGTAGAAATTATGTGTAAGAACATTGTTAGCTTGAGTATTTCAGCCTGTCTATGTTTTTATATATTTTAGTTCCTGATTGTGTGTTGAGCTCCAGATTTTCTCTTGTTCAAGTTGAGATAGTGTCGTTCTAGCGATTGCTAGAAGCGTGTGTTGCGAAGAGGTGTTTGCGACCCTCATTGGCTCATCCATCTTCTGTATTACTCTCTTGAGTAGTCCACCAAAGATACGCGGTGACGGCGACTCGCAATAGGATTATTAGTGTTAAATTTAGGAAACCCAAAATCAAAACCCCCTTTATTTACGTTACCACTTGAAATCACTTTTTCAAATAACAAAATCACACAACCTACTTGCACTCCTAGAGAGATCGATATCCGGGGATTCAACTCCTCAACTTTATTACTTGACTACGATCAGTACACTTGCCGACGCATTAAGTTTTTGGCACCGTTGTCGGGGAGTGCAACCGTTGTGTGTACTTTTCTACAAGAAAAGTTTTGCAAGTGTTTTTAGTGTTTTGATCATTTTTTAGTGTATTGTATGACAAATCTGAACCCTGGTGATAGGGGTGAATATTTGAGAGTTTATCTTGAGACCGCACGAGTGAGGCGAGCTCGCCTGCATTCTGCTACTACTGAAGTGAGGATGGAGGATCTTGGCCAAAGATGAAATGGCCACGGTGAACGGGTTGTTGAGGGCCAAGAGGTGGTCCATCCACGCATTAGGACAATGCGTGATTTCACAACCCCTACTGCGGGAAGTGTTTACCCTGGCTTGGGATTTGCCATCATAAACAACCACTTCGAGATTAAACCCACCATCCTGAATATGATCCGGAATAATACTCAGTTCTCGGGCTTGTCGAGTGAGGATCCACAGCTCCATCTGGCAAAGTTCTCAGAAATTTGTTGCACATTCTGATATGCTGGTATTTCTAATGACGTAGTAAAGCTGAGGCTATTCCCATTTTCGCTGAGGGACAAGGCCAATACCTGGCTCTATACTATTCTTCCAGGGACTACTACTACATGGGAGGCCTTGTCATCTATGTTCTTGGCTAAGTTCCACCTGGTGGATAAGATTGTGAATGCGCGTATGGATATTGCAGCCTTTCGGAAGCTGGACCAAGAAACTTTGTCTGAGGCATGGGAGAGATTCGCTGACCTACAGCATCGATGCCCCAAATATGGCTGTGAGAAGTGGAATTTAGTTGAAATATTCTATTTTGCTATTTAGTCTAATTTTAGGGCTATGATCAACGCAGCAGCTGGAGGCACAATAATGAACCTATATCCTGATGAAGCATTGAGGCTACTTCGCGATACTGCCTCCTATAACACATACTGGACTGCCGGAAGAAATGCCCCTTAGGGGGCGAGAAATATGTTTGAGGTGAATGTGGTACAGCAAGCTGAGGCGAACCATCCTACGATGGATGGAAGGATGATGCTGAACAGATTGACCCCTCCTCTAGTGCTGTTTATGGACATTTCGTGCCAGGGTTGTTATAACCCCGACCATCATGCTTATGAGTCCACTGCTGGAGAGACCTTAGCTGAGCCATCAGGTATAACCTCTGATGAGAGCGTAAATTTTATAAATAATCAAAATCGTACTGCTCTGTATAATAATGCGTATAACCCCAACGCGAGAGATCATCCTAATTTCTCGTGGAATCAAAATGCTTCCGTTCAAAGGTCGCAGGGAGGCCAGCATCAATTTGATGCTCAAGCCTCTAGTAGCCAGCCACGACGGCCACATCCGGCTTATAATCCGAACGTGCAATGGACTCGTAAGAGTGCATTGGAGGAAATGATGGAGAAGTTTGTTGAGATGACCCAATCTAATATGGCCACTCAAACCGCGTCCATAAGGAACTTGGAGACACAGTTGGGGCAACTGGCCCAAGTTTTCTCTGAGCGTACTCGCGGCGCCCTCCCAAGTGATATGCAGAAAAATCCTCGTGAGCAAGGGAAGAGTATTAGGGATGGCGGAGGAGTGCAATAAAAATTAAATGGGTGTTAAATGTGAGATTAATGTTGTAGATACAATAGCTTTATGTGATTCTGGATAATCGTGCAACATTCTTGCTTTGCAAGTGTTCGTGTCAAGAACGTCTCTTGGTCGCTGGAGAACCTGCGAGAGAGAGAAAACGGTAAAAGAGGAACTGCGAGTTGTCGGTTACTAGCGGTTAAGTGAAAAGGAGACAAAAAGATGCCGCTAGTAGCGGCGACATCGGAGTTCACCCATCACGGCTAAAGCCACTCCTGCGACAGGCTTTTCGGTTGTCATAGATAAAGCGATTACTGCGGGTACCAAGGAGCACCCGATCAGACAGTAACCCGCTCGGCAAAGGATTCAAGACCGCTGCCACAAACGGCGAGGTTGAGGATTCGATTCGCGATGCCTAGAGAGTACTGTTCATGCCTACTTATAGGCTCGGGGTCCTGCCGGAGCGGGCAGACACTAGAATTACCGGCTGCCCGAGGGACAGGAGAATGGGAAGCGGTGACAGGATGCACAACTATAGAAGAAAGAGGACAGGGTTTTTACCGTACGGCTACGCGGTCTTCAATACAAAGTCCGTCGACTCTCAGACAGAAAAATGACTTGTTGATTGCCACGGTCTTGCGGTTACGCGGTCAAGAATTGGACCCTTGACTCATCTTAAGGGGGAAACTGAATGGCGGTCTCCCGGGTAAACAGCAAGATGTTGAAAAACTGAATTTAAATATCGAGTATGATGTCCGGAAATTACTAGTGATAGACGATGGATCGGTAGTTTAGACCGATGGAGATATTAAAGATGTGAAAGTGATTCTGAATGGGGTTGTTGTAGTAACTGACTTTCAGGTGTTAGGACCCATGGGAAATACATCAAAACCCATCTTAGGGGTCCCATTTCTAAAAGCTAGTGAAGCTACGTTGTAATTTAATACGAATGGTGTCACCTTGGCTTCCAAGGTCAATTTACCTCTACCACCGTCACCTCCCCATATAATTTCAAATGAACCTAGAGAACTTATGAAATTGAATGTTGTGTTATATAATGATTTATCTAGTGGTGCTGAGACAGGTCTTCTATTGAAGGAGCAAGATCAGGTAAAGAAAGTGGCAGAACTGCTGATGATAGTTGAAGGAGAGACAGAGACGGAGTCACTTGACATGAAACATAATTCCGTTAAGAAGAAACATGAGCTGAGCATGGCCATAGAGAGTGTGTAGAAAACTGATTTAAAAACATCTATTTATCCGAACAAAGTTTGTAAGACTGTTAAACAGGTGACTTGGGCTGATCTTTCACCCACCACGAGCGAGGAAAGGAAGCCCCCAGATGAGAAAGATTGGCATGCTGCAGAATTGGTCCGTCATGTTATACAACCCTGGCGATCCCCATCTGTGGATCATAAAAGACAAAAACTGCTCATGCACAAGGGGTAGAATTTTGCAAGCCGGCGCGAGAAGGAAGAGGTTAGGGGCAGGGGAGATTCATCTTCCCTGGGCCCTAAAGCTTTCACCTCGCCCTCATCTCGCGTGACTGGGGGGATCTATCACAAGTCAGCGTTCAATTGAGGAGTGAAGGATCTCTGGGACCCCCTTCCCGCTTTTTCCTAGTTTTATTTATTGCTTAATGTTGTGTGTAACTTTAGACTTTTTTGTTTCATTTTGAACTTATGCTCTGAACAATATTTATATAACTGCTAATACAGGTATTTGGTCCACCTTAAGGAAGGTAAAGAAAAGTGGCTTATGGGAGACAACCCAATTTATCTGCTTTCAATTAAGTTGTTTGTGATTACAAGTTTATAGTTTTTGTGCTTGGAGATGTTCTCTTTTGCAGGTGGTGCTTGCTTGGGTCGTGGACTTTCTGCTGAATTTAACGCCAATCTTCTTGTATGCTCATTTGCTGAGCATGGGGTAACCTCTCCCCCAACTTTTATATCTCTATTTATTTTGCAAATCTTTGATAGTGTGTTTAGTTTAAGTCTGGTGGAGGAGAGTTATGCGAGTTACCTGTGCACATGCACTGTTATCACTTTCATACCATAAGTATTTTTATTTTTATTTTTCTATTTTCATGATTTCTTGTTCGCATAGCACACACTAAATCACCCACTTGAGCGCGATCTTATCCACGTGCGTGACTCAAGTCAAATTTATTGCTCATGTGTAAAATTTTAAAATAGTTGTGTTGGCTTAGGATTTTAGAATAGAGTAGTGTGAAACTCATGCAGAGCTCCTAATCAAGTATTCATGGTCTGTGGAGAAATAGTATAGATTTAATTTTTCTCTATACTCGTAGATTAATACTATTTTCTGTAATTGTAAATATTGTTTGTACTACTCAAAATATTGAATCTAGTGAAATCGAACGGTAGTGTGGGGATGTGTGTTGCCATCACTAGACTCGTTTTGCTCGAGTCGGGAGGAAGGATCATCTTTCTCGGAGGCTAAGAAGTTGCCCCAAGCTACCCTGGAAGCATTGGTGTATGGTTAGTCAAGCGTGAGCGTGACGTAGGCCATCAATTTGTCTAGTTTGAGCCTTGTTTACCTTGTCCTAACTGCTATCAATTTCAAGCCATGTTTGTGCCTACCCCTCCCTTGATTCAGCTCCACCTTCATTCACCAAATCCTAAAGCTAATCCCCTTGTCGCAACCAAATCCATGAGCTGCAATAAATTTAATGTTTTGATAAGGTGTGATATGTGGAATTCATGTGATGTGGTGGAATGAATTCATGAAAATTTTACTTGCAAAGTTTTGGGATTGCAAAAAAAGGAAGAATGGAAATAGAAAAAAAATTAACGCATTACAATAAGAAACCGAATCCATAACAGGTTTATCTTGATTTTGGTCGGGTTAGGCCATGTACACACCCGGTTTTCAAGCTAAGTCTGGGGGTGTGTCGCACGTGCAATTCGGAGGGGCTGTTTTGGGTTTAGCTTGTCATTTGCTCGCTTGGGTTGCGTGTAGCCTTCATGTTTATCTTTGACTACCAAAACTTATCTAATGCCCCAAGATTCTCCTAAAGTCCTACAGGTTCAAGCTTGAGTGGAACTAGCACTGTGGAGAGAGTGTGAACGGGCAAGCATTTGGTCATCTACATTGGTTGTTTCCTTTAGAGGTGATCCTGAGCCCCGATCTTTGGCAAAGCTCACCTTAGTGACGTGCCTACTTTCTTCCTACATAAGACCAAACGATTCTCCCGAATTCCAATTTTGAGTAGATACAATATTTATTTACACTTGTCAAAAGTATAAATTCTGTAGTATAGTTAAAAGTTCATCTATTATATTTTTTATGCCCATGATATAATTGATTTCTCTCAATACTGTATCCAGAAATTACTAAGCCAACTAACTATTTTATAGTCCAAGGAGTGATGATTTGCTCGGGACGAGCAAATATTTAAGTCTCGGGGTATGATGAGTCCAAGTTATACACATATTTTTGGACTCATCTGGGCGAGTTTTCTCGTTGATGCACTACACTTTAGAGCCATATTTATTCATATTTGTTATTATGTCCATTTCCATGATAAGTGCACTTTTGGCCCACTTTCAGTGTGATTTTCTTAGTTATTATTCTTGTGCTCTACTTAGTGTTTTTCTACGTTTGGAGAAAATAGTACGCCTGTCTTGGTGGCTCTGCTATTGTGGCTGCAGGTACAAAGGTTGTGAGCAAGTTCTGGGTTGTTTTTGGAAGTTTCCTGGCTAAGGGCCATTGGTCGTGTGTTTTTACACGCGCACGATTAGTGGAATCCTTAGCGCACAACCACTGGTCGTGCGCGGCCTGCTCATCAAATTCCCAAGCAGTCCAGGAACACTGCGCACGATCATTGGATCTATAGTGCACGACCACTGGTCGTGAGCCACTGATCGTGCGCACTAAACTCCACTTTTCCATGTTCTGTCTGGTGCGTTCGCACGAGCATTGGACGTAATGTGCACAACCACTGGTCGTGCGCCACTGCTCGTGCGCGCTATACTAGTTTTTCTTAAGTTCTGTCTTTTCTAATCGCACGATCATGGAATCCAGTGAGCATGACCATCGGTTGTGCGCCACTGATCATGCGCATATATATTATTTTTTCTGTCTCTACAGGTTTCTCTGGATCAGAGCAGACTATCATTAACCATCGGTGCGTACGACCACTGGTCATATGCCACTGATCGTGCACTCTGATTATCTGCTGCTGTATTTAAGCTTGTGCTCCGCGATTTAGGTCAACGCCTTCCATTTTTCACTTCGATCTGCCTGCCATTTCTTCTCCTCTGAGCGGGAAAACATCCCACTAGCCACCATTTTCTCTCTCCTCCTTAGAGAGTTTATCCGTCCACCATTCCTCCTCCAAGAACTTGCAATAGTTTCATCTCCGACCACCATTGTCATCTCCAAGCTCCAAGCTTCGTTTCAAGCTCTTAAGGTGTTGCATCTGTGGAGTTCTCCAGATAGATCCAGCCAAGCGATTATTCACGAAGAAGGCGAGTTAATGGAAGGAAGTGACAGCCCTTCTAGACCCCAGACATCATTCATACACCGAGCTCTGACAAGGCCCGACAACCCTTGACTCCGGCCGCGAATCTCGGAAATCATTCGTGCGTTTGGTTGTTTCTCTTCCCCTTCACTTCTAGTATTTCTTTTTTTGCATATTTGAAAGTTGAAATGATGTGTAAGAACATTGTTAGCTTGAGTATTTCAGCATGTCTATGTTTTGATATATTTTAGTTCTTGATTGTGTGTTGAGCTCCAGATTTTCTCTTGTTCCAGTTGAGATAGTGTCGTTCTAGCGATTGCTAGAAACGTGCGTTGCGAAGAGGTGATTGTGACCCTCATTGTCTCATCCATATTCCGTATTACTCTCTTGGGTAATCCACCAAAGATACGTAGTGACGGCGATCCGCAATTAGATTAATAGTGTTAAATTTAGGAAACCCCAAATAAAAACCCACTTTGTTTACGTTACCACTTGCAATCACTTTTTAAAATAGAGAAATCACAATCCCTACTTGCACTCCTCGAGAGATCGATATCCGGGGATTAAACTCCTCAACTTTATTACTTAACTACGATCAGTACACTTGCCGACACATCATGGTTCCCCGAGTTGTGTATGTCCATTTTCCCGCCTCGCCTATCTACAACAAAGGGCTAGATTAAGCTACTTCACCAAACTCAGATTTCTACAAATCTTAAACATAAAGGCCGCAACTCCGATAACTCGGATATGATGTTCCTACCACTCGGAGAATAACCTCTCCTACAACTCGATCAATAATCGGATCTACGAATCAATCCATAAATGAATCTACAACTCAATCCACAACCGGATCTACAACTCGGAGAAAAATCTCCTACAAATGAGATGGAATATTACAATATAATAAAGAGTACAAGTCTTCACTCCGACATTCTTCGATTATGTAGATCTTGAAATTTTGGAGAACTCGGAAATAAGAAATCTTTTAATACCTTGAATCTTGAATCTTCAATCGACTAGATCTGGAGGAATAGAGATCTTCAAAGAGTAGCAATCCAGTCGTATGGTTCAATGAATATTGAATCGTGCAACGTTCGCAGTTGTCGACCAGTGGGATATGTCGTGTATCGTACAGAAGACCAACGAGTTTGTTCTTTTGGAAAGATTCTTGATTTGAAATTAAGAGTAATTAGCACAATTAGCAAGATTAGGAAGATTAGTAATCCACCCTAAATATATATAGACATCTTCATTAGCAACGACTATGAAAGAATTTCCAAAATAAAAAAACTTTCGAAAATTGCTATGTGTGGCCGCCGCAACCAGAGCCTGGATTGAAAAAAAAATTGTTGGAAAAATGACCTAAGTCATGTTCATCGAGTATCGTCATGTATCACTAGTATACTCGCCAAATAATACTCGAAAAAATGACTTAGAATTCAGTTCAAGCTAGCTAGCCACTCAACGCCAAGGCTAGAATCATACTTGATGAATTCGTCTAGTATCGGCTAGTATACTCGACAAATTCGATGAGTATAGGCTAGAAGACTCAATGCTCTCAACGTTGTCGACTCTCTTGACGTCAACAATGCACATGACGCTTTCGACACGATGCACTTGATGCCAAGATGCACTCGATGCTTTCGAAGCTAAGTTGCACTCGACGCTCTCAATGCCAAGATGCACTCGACGCTTTCGACGCTCTCGATGCTCTCGATGCTAAGATGCATTCGACGAATTTATCTTAAGAAAAATCAGAGAAGTAGCGTCGAGATGATTTGACAAATTTGGCGTGTATCGTCATGTATATTCGATGAATTCAACGAGTATCGTTAGATACATTCGACGAGTATACTTGATGATACTTGACGAATTTTACTTAATGGTTTTTCAAATCTTTCGAGAAATTTCACAACAAGTATATAAGATGAATTTGACGAGTGATAGTTAGTATATACGACAAATTCGATGGATATCAATGATACTCGACGAATTCAACGAATATCCCTTACGATGCTCGATGACTTTTACTTGGGAAAAATTCTGTTCTATTGAATTTTGATATATTATTCTTCCTTGAACCTCCTCATGTATTTGGAATAGAAGTACACTCCAATAGAGAGATTAAAAGTGAGTCAACACATTTGCCTACAAAATGAAGGACTACATTGTATATTCTTGTGTTTACTGATCCACTGTAACTTGACATTGGAGTGTACTTAGAATGTAAACCTGTAAGTACATAACAAAAATACACTATCAAATACAATCACAATTCATCTTAGCTTAACGGGACCCTTCTTAAAATCAGGGTTATTGTAGATACAATACCCAATAAAGACCACAAAACTGATAGGGGAAAGCTCTAAAGCTCCCTAGAATGGTCCAAGCTTGAAAGGAATGAGGAATTGAGAAGAAAATTTGGAAGGGACATAAAAGTCAGTTACATTGCCACTAGATGCTATGGAGCCCAGTAAGTACTTTTCCAAGCCATACCGTTACTTTGAAAGGCAGAAGGAGAAGAAATCTGAAGTTCAAGAAAAGGCTGCCAAGAAATAGAGCAGGGAAATAGTTATAGGGGAACCTGAAACATAGAAATGTTATTGTTTTCTTTAAGGGCTGTAGGAGAGTGTTTATTTTGTTTTATGCACATTGTCTAATCATGATTTCTTAATTTAATGAAAATCATATATATATATTTTTGTATAAATTGTTGCTCGTTTATATGGTGATGTTTATCTGCTAAATAAGTATATCATTGAGTAGGGTTCTGATTTCTTCAAATAGGGGGAGATTATTGGGTTCATTGATCACATTGTCCTGGATTTGAAGAGGGCCCATAAGTCAATAGTACACATATGGATGTATTTGATGCATGCTCTATGTTCATTGTATGCAGGTTATTATCTGTTGAACTAGTTTAATAGTAGTCTGAGACACAAAGAAAGATGGACTTATGACAGGATGCTGGTAAAGCAAAAATCTGGCTAAGTCCAGAAGCCTTGGGTAAAGGTAGTTCACTCAACGCCAAGAGACTAAAAGGATCTGGTGATGCTCAAGCAGTCAAAGCCTCAACATTGCCAAAGCAGAAATCTGCTTAAGTCCAGAAGTATTGTGTGAATTCAATTCATTCTACGCCTAGAAGCAAAAGCATCAACAAAACACCCAACGGTGAAAGCCGCAGTATTGCTGTCAAGAAACCTGTCTAAGTCCAGAAGCGTTGAGTGAAGGCAGTTGATATAAAAATCATATGGAGATGGAAGAAAGGGGTTATGCGTGGAGAAGAAAAAGTTAATGGAAGAGAAGGTGATATATGTGGTTATAAGATGTTCTCCGATTCTATATTCGATGAAGGCAAGTGTACCTTATCGCGTATAGTATAGGATATTAAAATTAATATCAAGATCGTATTTCCCGGGATGCTTTGAATACTTTTACTTCAAGGAGTTGCTATTATCTTATCAATTAAAACGTTCTTTTGGGTTTGATTACTAAATTAGGGAAGAAAGAAAATTTCTTGCAAATAAAAGAGAAGGCTTAAACAAGGATTAAACGATAATACTCGATCTTGAATTTCCTTGGCATAAATTAATCAACAATGCAATAAGAAACTTTAACTTAATAAAATAAAGATACCTTGACCGTGGGGGTTCTCGAAGCTTGAACACGCTTCTCTCGAAGAAGTGCCCAACTGAGGTTAGGAAGATCTGACCGAACTCTCGTCCCGTATCCGAATACCTAACACTCGCTTTAAGTAGTGAACCCCACTATTGGATTTGACTCCAATCTGGGATATTTACGTCATTCTCTCTCGAGAGGTGCGTGCAACTCTCTTTACTTTTGAGCGCTAACTTCAAATTATCGGCCTCTCGGCTAGCCAAAAATGAAAGCATGAATGAAGACTATATATCGATAATATAGTTTCATTCGAAATAAATCAAAAGTAAATCGAAGGCCTAGATTTTAAAAAGAGAAAGAGAGATAGAGCATCATAACTGATCAACTCATCCTCGGATCATCAAGATCGAGTACTATGAGGATTTCGTTACTCATAATGTAGAGAAATAAAATAATGTTAAGGATATGTATAAGTAGAAAGAGGGAGAGATTGAGGGAATAACGAACTAATTTACTTTTAATTGCACAACAATCATAAAGAGGACAAAGGTTCATTACAAATTGAACTTCAAAGAAAATTACGAGAGTGATTAAAAAGATGACAAGAACATTAAGACATGAAAACATTAAACCAAAGTACAATAAAAATAAACTCTCAATAGCTCTCTAGAAGGCTCAAATGAAGGAGGATGGATGGATGCTTTCCCCCTTTCCTTCTTGCCTATTTATAGGTACAAAACCAAGGGGGTAGAGTTGGAATTTGGCATGAGGATGAAGCTTCCATGAACCTTCCCTTTTTCAAAAAGCACATGTTGGATATAAAGACCAATGGTGGCTAGCCTCTTTCATACTTGTCATGAAAAGAATGATAAAAGTTGGCTTTCTTTCTCTCTTTCCAAGAAGCTTCCTTTAAGAACACATGTTGAATACAAAGTCAAAAGGTGGCTAGCCTCTTTCCCACTTATGAGAAAATATCTCATTGGACCATTGTGGCTTCATTCTCTTTATTGAAAATAGTTCAATAATATGGTGGCATGGCTGCACTTGACATTTTGGTTGGCACGTCATAACTGAAGTCGTGTTCTTTTGCCATTTGTCGCGGGATCCTCGGTTCTAGCTCAAACCAAAGAATCATACATGCAGGAAATCTGCTGGACAGCAATTTTAAACGCAGATTCCCGAAGCTACACAAATCCGATGAAGACGTGTAACCATGCGTTGGAAAGGTCTTTCCGAGGGATACAACTTCCGTGTTCAGGTACAGATCTGAATCTGGCCGCAACATGCCCAAAAGTGACCCCGAAGTTCGCTGCGCGCAGAAAATATAATAAAATAGGCATGGTTAGGATAGAATTACAAATAATACGATTTAGCGGATAAAATTAACATTATAAAGATATTTATAATGAATTATTTATAATTTTATATTAATAACTAAGGTCAAATTATGCATCATCAAATTCCCCCAAGCTTAGGATTTGCTTGCCCTCAAGCAAAAATATAAAAACTAGCCAACATAACAAGGTGACTAATAGAAAATTCTAATTATACTACACAAGTACCATGCGAAATTTTAAGTAGGGAGAGGGTGAAACAAAATTTTAAAACAATTACTTAAACTTGGTTTCAAATTTTATAAACTTTACTAACCAAAATAAATCATCCAAAATGTTTAAACAAAATTTCTTAAATAAACAAAAGCAAAACAACAAAATGAAAAACGCATTGAAGAGTTACTAGGTTCTAAGAGGCACATTATACCCAAATTAAAATGAAGAACAAAGAGTCTAAATCTAAATCCAAGACAAAACTAATCTACTATTTTTCTCTACTTAGCTAAAAGAAAACCTAGGAGCATGAATCTATAGGGCTTATTAGGTTGAAACATTTGGCTTAGGTTTATGATTAGGAATGGAATTCAAAGATAAACATGAGGGCTTTTAAAAAAAACACACTAAACCACAAATAAAGAGGTTCTTAATTCATAAAAAATAATAAATATTTTTCTTTCTTTTTCATTTTCATTCATCATTTTTTTTTCTTGTTATTATTATTATTTTTTTTCTCAAAACAAAGGCCATATATATATTTTTTTTATCATTTTGAATTGGCCAATCAAAAGAAAACCAAACTTTAGAGCACACATTTTCATACAGACATCCAATCATCACAAAAAAACTCAAATGGTGTAGTATGATAAGAAGGGTTGGAAAATTTGGCTTTGGTGAAAGATGATATGATGAGTGGAGCTATCAAATGGAATTGGAAAAAGGCTCAAAAGTGGCTAACTAGGGGGATATATTTTAGGGTTGGCAAAAAGGCTCAAACTAAGACAAAAATGGCTTACATCATTTTCATGCTCCTAAAATTTCCTAAAGCATTAGTTTTGAAAAAGGTTCAAAAAGTAGGTCCTAGAAATTAAATAGAGACTAATGAACCTAGATTAGAAATATGGATAATATGAGTCTAGACTCGTTCACCTCTACTACGTTATTCAAAAGTTGACTTTACAAAAATTATCCAAAACAACAAGAAACATAGTGGATGAGAAATTTTAAGGGAGTAATGAAAATAAACAAAGAGAAACCAAAATAGAAATGCGAGTTTTTAGAAAAATGTTTCACCCTAACATGCTACCGTGAATTAGGAACACAGCAAGGCCAACATTTTACTTGTGAAATATAATTAAAAAGATTTATTAGAAAAATATTAGCATAGCAAAGTGGTTATAGAAGATTTTGAGGAAAACAAAAACTAAAGCAAGGGGTACTATTGATATCCTAATCTAATAAAATGAGCACAAACATTGTTTTCCATTTTGAACTTTTTTCTAATTTTTTTGGTTTTTTTTTTTAGCTTTTCATTTTTGGGTTTTTTTTTTTTTTTTAGGATATTCATTTTTTTTTTTGATTTTTTTCTAAGATATTCATTAAAAGTAACAAAAATTTACACTAGCAAAAAGAAGAAGGAAGTCCTAGCAAAATGAAGGTGGAAGTTCTCCCCCAAGCTTAAAATGGACATTGCCCTCAATGGAGAAAGAAGGAGAGAAAATGAAAATAAGAGTACATAATTGAAAAATAGGTACTTCCCTGGATTTTTGAGTTGTGGAAGATGGCGTGATGCTTCTCCCCATGCTGGCGCTTTGGATCTTCAAAAGGTGTCTTCTTTTGGACTTTGTGATGGATGCAGCAATATTGGAGTAGACGATCGTAGAAGCTGCGATGCGTCGGGGCCAAAAAAGTGTAAAATAAAGAAAATAAAAAAGGATAACTTGGGTTGCCTCCCAAAAGCGCCCTTTGGTTAAAACGTCGTTGAGCTCGACGCAACAAAAAATATATATTGTCCAAAACATTGTTGTGAAAGAAGTCCAAAATATGTCTAAATTATTACAGACCAAATTCAAATAGTTATTCCAAGTTCAAACATCATTGTCCAAAATAAAACGAAAAATAAAGATAAATAAAACAGTCGGTGATGAGAACATCATTGTTAAGGTAAAAAGTCATGCGAATCATTCTTTCCCATATCGTCTCCTGACAAATATAATTTTAGGCGGTGACCATTTACTTTAAATTCTCCTTTTTCTGGGTGGGAAATAAGAACCGTCCCATATGGCCAAGCCTCTTTAACAATAAAGGGGCCGGACCATCGCGATTTTAATTTTCCCGGAAAGAGGCGAAGACGAGAGTTATAAAGAAGGACGAGATCGCCCGGTGAAAATTTTTTAGGAAATTTAATATTTTTGTCGTGATAAAACTTTGTTCGCTCTTTATAAAGCCTATTACTCTCGTATGCATTCGCACGCCATTCGTCGAGCTCGTTCAGCTGAAATTTACGTTGATCGGCCGCTAGGGTAGAATCTAAATTTAAAAATTTTAGTGCCCAGAATGCACGGTGCTCTAACTCAACTGGAAGGTGTCAAGCCTTGCCATAAACCAATCAAAATGGCGTGCAGCCGATAGCTGTCTTATATGCCGTTCGATAGGCCCATAGGCCATCATCTAATTTTAATGCCCAATCTTTCCTATTTATGGAAATCGTTTTTTCTAAGATACGTTTTAACTCACGATTTACAACCTCGACTTGACCGCTTGTTTGGGGGTGGTAGGCAGTGGAGAGTTTATGCGTGACGCCATATTTAGCCAAAATTTTGGCAAACTAGCTATTACAAAAATGGGTGCCCCTATCACTAACTATAGCGCGCGGCATGCCAAACCGAGAGAATAATTTTTTTAGAAAATTAACTACGATACGTGCATCATTGGTGGGGAGTGCTTGCGCTTCCGCCCACCTGGATACATAGTGGACAGCTACTAGAATATATTTGTTTTGAAAAGATGGAGGGAGGGGGCCAACGAAGTCGATGCCCCAAAGATCAAAGATTTCACATTCTAGAAAAACATTTTGAAGCATCTCATCCCTACGTGAAATATTTCCCGCTCGCTGGCAGCTATCACAAGTACTCACAAGGGTGTGAGCATCCTTGAAAAGTGTGGGCCAATAGAAGCCCGCCTCCAACACCTTCCTAGCGGTGCGGTTAGCCTGATAATGACCACCCGTAGGTCCCTCGTGGCAATGCCGCAAAATGTCCACTCCTTCCTCACTCGAAACGCAACGCCGCACCACCTGATCTGCACAGACTCGAAATAAGAAAGGATCTTCCCAAAAGTAATTCTTTAAGTCAGAAAAGAATTTCTTCTTTTTCTGGCTTGAGAATTCCTTTGGCAAGACCCGAGCTACTAAATAATTAGCTAAGTTGGCAAACCAGGGTGCGGGATAATCTTTTAACTTTTCGATTACGAGGAGGCGCTCTTCAGGGAATTTATCGTTAATGTCGGCTTCCACTAATGATTCGCTGGCGGGGTTTTCTAATCGCGATAAATGGTCGGCCGCCAAATTTTCAGCACCCCTTTTGTCCCGGATCTCTAAATCAAATTCCTGCAAGAGGAGGATCCATCGTAAAAGGCGGGGCTTGGCGTCCGCTTTACATAATAAAAAATGCAGGGCTGAATGATCTATGAAGACGATTACTTTGGACAGAGTGATATACGACCTAAACTTATCAAAGGCAAAAACGATCGTTAGGAGCTCTTTCTCGGTGGTGGTGTAGTTGGCTTGTGCGGATGTGAGTGTCTTGCTTGCATAATAGATCGGGTGGAAGAATTTATCCACCCGTTGGCCTAAGACCGCGCCTACCGCAAAATCACTTGCGTCGCACATGATTTCAAAAGGAATCGACCAATTCGGAGCAACTAGAATCGGCGAGCTTACTAATTTTTCTTTAATTAAATTAAAAGCAAGTAGACAGTCGTCACTAAAAATGAAAGGTGACTCTTTTTCAAGAAGGTGGGTTAGCGGCTTCGTAATTTTTGAGAAGTTTTGGATAAAACGCCGATAAAACCCCGCATGCCCAATAAAACTACGAATGGCTATAATATTCGTTGGAGGGGGGAGTTTTTCAATAACTTCGATCTTGGCCCGGTCGACCTCGATCCCCTTGCCCGATATTTTATGGCCGAGGACTAATCCCTCTCGAACCATAAAGTGGCACTTCTCCTAGTTGAGGGCTAAGTTAGTTTCCTCACAACGAATCAACACGCGCTCGAGATTTTTTAAACAATTTTCAAAAGAACTACCAAATACCGAGAAGTCATCCATAAATACCTCCATCACTTCTTCTACCAACTCGTCGAAAATTGCTAGCATACATCGCTGAAATATAGCTGGCGCGTTACATAAACCAAATGGCATCCTTCGGTAAGCGAAGGTGCCAAAAGGACACGTGAAGGTGGTCTTCTCTTGGTCCTCTGGTGAAATAGGAATTTGGAAATACCCAGAGAGTCCGTCGAGAAGACAGTAAAATGAGTGACCGGACAATCGTTCTAAGATTTGGTCAATAAACGGCAACGGAAAATGGTCTTTTCGGGTGACATCGTTAAGTTTTCTATAGTCGATGCACATCCGCCAACCCGTAACAGTACGGGTTGGAATTAATTCGTTGTTTTCATTAGCGTCCACCGTTATGCCTCCCTTATTCGGTACTACTTGCACAGGGCTAACCCATGTACTGTCGGAGATGGGATAGATGATACCCGCATCTAAGAGTTTTATCACTTCAGCCTTCACAACATCCTTCATGTTTGGATTAAGTCGTCGTTGGGGCTGGACATAATTATTGGAATTATTTTCCAAGAGGATCTTATGTGTACAGAAGGAGGGGCTAATCCCCTTTATATCCGATAACTGTCATGCAATTGCATGGCGATGCTTCTTTAACATAAGAGATAACTCAGAAATTTCTGAGTTACTCAAATCGGACGATACAATAACGGGGAGTTTGGAATTGCTTTCTAAGAAGATATATTTTAGATGAGGGGGAAGTTGTTTCAATTCTAAGGTGGGTAGTTCCTCGTAGGAGGTTTTGATCTTTATGGTTTCGATGTGTATTGGTTCAGGTGGTGTGGGGCGAGAGACTTCTTCTAAACAGAAGAGCTCAGCGATAATGGGTTCATTATAGGAGGAGAATTTAGACTCAGGCAGTGCAGAAGATTCACCTTCAAAGCATTCTTCTAGGTAGAAGCAAGAATCATCGTTGGCTAAGGTATTACGCATCGAGGGATTTATACTAAAAGTGATTTCATCGTCTCCAACCCGAAGGAGGAGCTTTCCATCACTTACGTCGATTATAGCACGAGAGGTGGCAAGGAAGGGGCGACCGAGTATGAGGGGTACTTCGGCATCCTCTTCGATGTCCAAGATAACAAAATCCACCGGGAAGATGAATTTGTCTACTTTTACGAGAACGTCCTCAACTATCCCTATTGGGTACTTTACAGATCGGTCAGCTAACTGGATACTCATTTTCGTGGGTTTCGGAGGTCCTAGACCTAACTTCTTAAATAGAGACAATGGCATGAGGTTTATACTTGCTCCTAGATCAGCTAAGGCGTGTTTTACTAACGAATTACCGAAAAGACATGGGATGGAAAACCTTCCCGGGTCATTAACTTTCTGCGGTAATTTGTTAAGTACAACCGCGGAGCATTCCGCATTAAGGGAAATATGCGAGATATCTTCAAGCTTTTTCTTATTTGAAAGCAACTCCTTAAGATATTTCGCATACTTCGGCATATTAGAGATAGCCTCGCAGAAAGGGACATTAATATGAATTTGTTTTAGAATTTCTAAAAATCTTTTATAGCTTTCTTCGGCTCGCTCATTTTTTAACTTAGACGGATATGGCATATTCGAAGTAGCAGCGTGCGGCGTAAAATTAGCAGGCAAATTTGATGCTAAAATAACTGGAGGAGGAGGAGGAAGAGGTACCTTGGGTTCGTCCGGTAAATTTATTTCTTTTCCACTTCGGAGAGTAATTGCATTAGCACTTTCCCTTGGGTTCTGTTCTGTGTTTCCCGGTAGAGTTCCTTGTGGTCGCTCGGAGAACATTTTGCAAGCTGGCCCACTTGGTTTTCCAAGTTTTTAATGGACCCGGCAATATTCCTGATATTTGCTTCATTTGTAGCAACATATTTGGTAAAGACCTCTTCAAGTGAAGAGGGCTTTGCCGGTTGCAGTTGGAAGCCGGGTGGCTTTAAATTTAGGGGGGAGCTAGATTGAATGTAGGGTTCAAATTTTGAGGAGGGTTATGGGGGCGCTGAGCATTTCCTTGGTTGCTCCATGAGAAATTCGGATGATTCCTATAACCCGCATTGTAGGTGTTATTGTATGGTGCATTGTTGGGGTTATAGGAAGGCCGAGGTTCATTTCCCATGAAGTCAACCTGCTCTTCTATCATAGCAGAATTGATATAATTATTATTCCAAGGAGGAGTGGCGGAGGAAGCAGTCATCTCCGCCACTTGCTTTGTTAAGCGCTCGACTTGGAGGGCAAGATTCGAAGCAGCATCAATTTCAAAGACTCCCGTCGGTTTGTTAGGCCGCACGCGGGGTGCATTCCATTGATAAGAATTCATGGCCATTTCCTCAAAAAGTTCCTGAGCGGCCTCTGGGGTTTTGTTGTTTAGCGTTCCCCCAGCGGCCGCGTCGATCATTTGCCTTGTTAAGGAATTCAATCCAGTATAGAAAATTTGCACTTGTTGCCAAGTGGGTAGTGCATAGTGTGGGCATCTTCGCAATAGTTCCTTGAAGCGCTCCCACGTATCGTAGAGAGTCTCCGAGTCTATTTGCATGAAAGAAGCAATATCCGTGCGCAATTTAGCGGTCTTTGCGGGCGGGAAGTACTTAGTAAGAAATTCCCCCGCCATCTCGGCCCACGTAGTGATGGACCCTCTAGGTAGAGAGCTCAACCACTGCTTAGCCTTTGACCGCAAAGAAAATGGAAAGAGACGTAATCTAATGGCGTCATCAGAGACTCCGTTGATTTTAAACGTATCACAGATTTCGAGAAAATTAGAGATGTGGCAGTTTGGATCCTCGTCCGGGAGACCATCGAAGGTCACCGACTGCTGCACCATTTGTATGATGCTGGACTTGATCTCAAAGTTGTTGTTTGCCACAGCGAGGCGAACAATACTTGACTGTGTTCCCTCCAGGTTTGGCTGCGCATAATAGGACATGGTCCTAAGCGGAGCCTCAGCCTGATTGGGCGGATTTTGATCCATGCTTTCAAATGGAGTGTCTCCGATTGACTCTTCGGTGCCTAAGCGCGATTCTTGAATACGAGAACTGAGGCGCCGTAATGCGGTACGCTCGATCTCAGGATCAAAAAGAATCTCCGAAGGGTTTCTACGGGTCATACACTAACAAACTTGAAGAGAGATAGAAAGAAGAAGAAAAAAACAACGAAAGACAACGATAAAACTTTTTTTTTTTAAATTTATTTTAAGAGAGAGGGTGCGAAAGAGAAGCGATAAAAGTAATAGCTATCCTATTTTCAAAATATCAAAACAAGAGTCCCCGGCAACGGCGCCAAAAACTTGATATAAAAATCATATGGAGATGGAAGAAAGGGGTTATGCGTGGAGAAGAAAAAGTTAATGGAAGAGAAGGTGATATATGTGGTTATAAGATGTTCTCCGATTCTATATTCGATGAAGGCAAGTGTACCTTATCGCGTATAGTATAGGATATTAAAATTAATATCAAGATCGTATTTCCCGGGATGCTTTGAATACTTTTACTTCAAGGAGTTGCTATTATCTTATCAATTAAAACGTTCTTTTGGGTTTGATTACTAAATTAGGGAAGAAAGAAAATTTCTTGCAAATAAAAGAGAAGGCTTAAACAAGGATTAAACGATAATACTCGATCTTGAATTTCCTTGGCATAAATTAATCAACAATGCAATAAGAAACTTTAACTTAATAAAATAAAGATACCTTGACCGTGGGGGTTCCCGAAGCTTGAACACGCTTCTCTCGAAGAAGTGCCCAACTGAGGTTAGGAAGATCCGACCGAACTCTCGTCCCGTATCCGAATACCTAACACTCGCTTTAATTAGTGAACCCCGCTATTGGATTTGACTCCAATCCGGGAGATTTACGTCATTCACTCTCGAGAGGTGCGTGCAACTCTCTTTACTTTTGAGCGCTAACTTCAAATTATCGGCCTCTCGGCTAGCCAAAAATGAAAGCATGAATGAAGACTATATATCGATAATATAGTTTCATTCGAAATAAATCAAAAGTAAATCGAAGGCCTAGATTTTAAAAAGAGAAAGAGAGATAGAGCATCATAACTGATCAACTCATCCTCGGATCATCAAGATCGAGTACTATGAGGATTTAGTTACTCATAATGTAGAGAAATAAAATAATGTTAAGGATATGTATAAGTAGAAAGAGGGAGAGATTGAGGGAATAACGAACTAATTTACTTTTAATTGCACAACAATCACAAAGAGGACAAAGGTTCATTACAAATTGAACTTCAAAGAAAATTACGAGAGTGATTAAAAAGATGACAAGAACATTAAGACATGAAAACATTAAACCAAAGTACAATAAAAATAAACTCTCAATAGCTCTCTAGAAGGCTCAAATGAAGGAGGATGGATGGATGCTTTCCCCCTTTCCTTCTTGCCTATTTATAGGTACAAAACCAAGGGGGTAGAGTTGGAATTTGGCATGAGGATGAAGCTTCCATGAACCTTCCCTTTTTCAAAAAGCACATGTTGGATATAAAGTCCAATGGTGGCTAGCCTCTTTCATACTTGTCATGAAAAGTATGATAAAAGTTGGCTTTCTTTCTCTCTTTCCAAGAAGCTTCCTTTAAGAACACATGTTGAATACAAAGTCAAAAGGTGGCTAGCCTCTTTCCCACTTATGAGAAAATATCTCATTGGACCATTGTGGCTTCATTCTCTTTATTGAAAATAGTTCAATAATATGGTGGCATGGCTGCACTTGACATTTTGGTTGGCACGTCATAACTGAAGTCGTGTTCTTTTGCCATTTGTCGCGGGATCCTCGGTTCTAGCTCAAACCAAAGAATCATACATGCAGGAAATCTGCTGGATGGCAACTTTAAACGCAGATTCCCGAAGCTACACAAATCCGATGAAGACGTGTAACCATGCGTTGGAAAGGTGTTTCCGAGGGCTACAACTTCCGTGTTCAGGTCCAGATCTGAATCTGGCCGCAACATGCCCAAAAGTGACCCCGAAGTTCGCTGCGCGCAGAAAATATAATAAAATAGGCATGGTTAGGATAGAATTACAAACAATACGATTTAGCGGATAAAATTAACATTATAAAGATATTTATAATGAATTATTTATAATTTTATATTATTAACTAAGGTCAAATTATGCATCATCAGCAGTTCACTCAATGCCTACTCAACAGACATTTCAACTAAGTACATAACCGTTGAATAAAGATATGCCACTCAATTCCTCATCAAGAAGCCAGGCAAAGGCAGAAAGCATTGAGTGAAGAAGATGCACTCAACGCCTTAATTCAGAGAAATCAAACTAAGCCCAAAAGCATTTAGTGATGAAGGCTCCCTTGACACCTAAGCTGTTAGACTTTAAAGTCTATAAGTGTTGAGTGATAAAGGCTCACTCAATGCACTCAATGTCTGAGATACAGAATTTTGTTATGTACTTTTGTGTTGAGTGACAAGGCTTCACTCAACGCCTGAGTAGTCTGTCTGGATTTTTCTAAGTCCAGTAGAACTGACACATACTAACAATAGCAGAATTTCAAATATCGTGGGATTAGCGTGTAAGAAGAAAAAGGCATCATTTCCCTTAGTACAGTTATAAATGCAAAAGTGATGGAGCAGTTGCCATTTTCTACTAGCCTATACTGTGCAAACAGTCGTTAAGCGGCGAGATACAAAAGGATAGTTCCCTGAAATTAAAAGGAGAAGATTTTGCAGAGAAAAATAATAAGTCGTCTTCTTACTCTGTACTAAGTTAAAGCTTTCGAAGAACTTGATAAAAAGTTAGTCAGTGATTCACAGACAGAGTTTTACTATTGAAGAAATTTCTCTCTGAAGATCAAATCAACTCTCGACAACAAGGTTAGGAAGATTTCTTTCTGAGTAAGAAGAAGCAACCTCTGCAGTTGCTTTTCAACACAAGCAGAACAAATATTGAAGATCTTTTCTTGTTGTTGTGAAGAAGATAGGGCTGAGTCTTCTCAGTTCAGGAAGAGGCTGACTTAGAGAGAAGTTCTCTAGAGTCATTCATTACCAACAAATTTATTCTCTTTGTAAGATCATACCTGATCTGAGTTGTAAGCCTGAACTATAAAGGCCGAGTGTAGGATCCTTCTATGGATCTTAGTGTAGGATCCTTCTGTGGATCTGAGTGTAGGATCATTCTATAGATCTGAGTGTAGGATCTTTCTATGGATCTGAGGTGGGGCATGTGTGCTTGTGAAGTATGAGATTAATTCTCTGAGGTAGGATCCAGTGGTGGATCTGAGTGTAAGGCTATCCTCCCAGCCCGAGTTATAGGAATTTGATTAAAGTCTGAGGTAGGTGATCTGTGGATCACTGAGCTGTAGGAGCATCAATTACTCTAAGTGATAGGGCCTTGGGCCTAAGGTAGGACATGGTGGAGTCTGAGAGATCCTAGGGGTTCTGTATTGTATTCTCTTGGAGCTGAGATTGGAGAAGTTGCCCTTGTCTAACACACTGTTAGAAAGGTGGGAGGGATAGTGGATGTACCCATACCTTGGAGAACCACTATAAACACTTGTGTGTTTATTATATATTTTTGAAAGCTAATATAACACTAAATCACAACACGCCAAAGTAAGAAGATAGTCTAAAAAGACACAAAAACCTATTCACCCCCCCCCCCTCAAGGTGTTTTGCTACTGTTGGGTCCATTGCCCACAATGTACTAGATTTGTAGATGTCAAACATGTCAATGATATACACATTGTTGTATTTAATGTATGTTCAAGTTCATGAATCTAAGTTAATCCTTGTAATATTGATAGGACAGGTATTCCAAGTGCTGTGACAGGTGGTCACAAAGTAAAGATGTGGAGAGATAGAAATCTATCTAAGTCCACAGGAGTTGAGTGAAGCCAGTTCACTCAATGCCAGATGCAAGGGAGGATGTCTGATAGGCTGAAAATCCCCTAAGTACACAGGAGTTGAGTGAAGCAAGTTCACTCAAAGCCAGAAGCCAAACAGCGCTGAGTTAGTGGTGGACAATCAAATCCATGACGTTGGTAAAGAAATTCTGTGGCCAAGTCCACGGACATTGATTGATGGTAGTTCACTCAATTTCATATATCAAGAATCGTCGAGTACTGCTGAAACAGTCAAAACCTTAGTAATGTCGTACCAAATATTCGACTAAGTCCAGAAGTGTCGAGTGAACACAACTCACTCGACACCCAAGCAGATGGCGTCGTGTTATGATAAAGCCTAAGATGATAGAAAGTGGCTAAGTACAAAAGCATTGAGTGATGAAGCTTCACTCGATGCTCTCAATGCCAGACAGCAAAAGTGTTGAGTCAAGCTGCAACAGTAAAAACCTAAGAAGAAAGAAGACAAAAATCGACTAAGACCAGAAGCGTTTAGTGAAGCCAGTACACTCAACGCCTAATAAAGAAGACTGGCAAAGGATGAAATTGTTGAGTGAGGCCAGATCACTCAATGCCTTTAGACAGGTGAAGAAATGACTAAGTCCAGAGGCATTGAGTGAGGAAGGCTCACTCAACGCTCTCAACGCATAGAGGCAGAATGATGAGCAAAGCTATAAAGCGTTGAGTGATGAAGGCTCACTCAACGCTCTCAATACCTAATTTGTAGAATGGTTAAGAAAGTTGACTAAGGGTTTTTGCATTGAGTGAAATATGTTCACTCAAAGCACTCAATGCCTAGAGTAGATCTGAGAAATTGGCTAAGTCCATAACTAATGACATCAGCCAAAGTCAACAAAAGTCAACAAAGTTCAAATAAGTTGTCGGAAAGCTACAGAACACAACAAATAGCGCAAGCGCTCTACTGTACATCTTCTTCCGTTAAAGCAAGTTACAATTGTCAACTGCAGGTGGTCCCCACTACTTCTTGGAGCCATTAATCAACGGGAGATAAAAAGGAAACCATCGAAGGAAGAACTTAACTTTTATGGTTTCATTCTTTTCACAAAGTGCGGCTGGACTTCATCTTCCTTGCTATTGCTGCCGAGCTAAAAGCTTAAAGTCGATCCAACTGAACTAAAAGTTCATTCCAGATAGCTGTAGCAATTTCTTCTACTACAATAAGTTCAGATTAGCATTTAATAAAGAAAAAGAAGAATAGCCTTCAATTTTTTGGAGGTTCAGGTTAGCTGTTTGAAGAACTCAAGATCAGTCAAGTCTTCAGTCTTCTACAACAAGTTCAGAAACATATTTCTTAGATACTTCCAGCAGAGGCAGCTATTTACTGAAGATCATCTTTTTACTGTTGTGAAGATAATTAGGGTTGAGATAACTCAGCTCAGGAAGCTGACACCTAGAAATATCTCTGTGTAAACTTAACACAAATAAATTTCATTTCTATAGGATCCATTTGGATCTGAGTTGTAAGACCTTAGTTCATGAGGTAAGGCAGATTTGCCTGAGTGTAGCATCCAGTTTTGGATCTGAGTGTAGGACCTTTAGGTCTGAGGTAGGATCATATGTGGATCTTAGAAGTAGGGATTTTGAGCCTAAGGTAGGGAAGATTTGCCCGAGTTGTAGGAGATTCATACTCTCTTAGTGTAGTACCTTTGGGTCTAAGTGTAGGATCCATATTTGGATCTAACATAGGGCCTTGTGCCTGAGCAGTAGGAGAGTCATTCTCTCTGAGGTAGGGCTATCCTCCATAGCCTGATCTGTAGGACTTGGATTCAAGTATGAGGTAGGTGATCATTTGATCACTGAGTTATAGGAGCAAGTTTTCTCTGAGTTAGGGCTTTGTGCCTGAGGGTTAAGTCTTGGAGGAGACTGAGAGATCCTGAGGGATCTAAGGTGTAAGCTCTTTGGAGCTGAGTTTTTGGAGAAGTGCCTTGTCTATGGAGGTGAGTGGATGAACCCATAATCTGGGGAACCACTATAAATTCAGTGTGTGCTTTTTTGGTTTGTCTTGAAAGCTTTAATCTACTAACTAACTACACGCTAAGTTAATAATACTAATAAAAAAACCATAAAACCTATTCACCCCCCCCCCTCCCAACTCTAGCTTGTTAACTACAATGAAAATAATGACTTTCAAGTGGTATCAGAGGGAAGATGCTCAAAAAGGATATTACAGTCAGATTTATCTCCAAGGGTAACTACAGTTCTGTACTTATGGTTCTTAGAGAGAACCATAAGGAACTAGGTTCCTTGAAACTCCCCATCTGCAGGAAGGAGAGTTTTGGAATCTAGAAGGAGAGGGTAAGGCTATTTATTGAAGACTATAACCCAAGGTTATTTATGAGAGCAAGAGAGGGACCTTTCATCCCTATAAAGGTCTCAGTTCTGGATGCTAATATGTAACACCCCGAAACTCAAAAGGGTGACGTGTTGCATTTTTAGCCAAATCTGGGTTTTGGTAGAGGTGACACGGCTTGGGACACAGGTGTTACCCAGGGCGTGTCATGCTCGGGTTCGGCGTTGGTCGCGTGGTCGACAATTTAGGAGTCAACGATCGTCGGGGGGATGAACACGGCCTGGGACACGGGCATGTCCCAGGGGGTGTCAGTCACTCAGAGCCTTGCACTCAACGATCGTTGAGTGAGGGATGCACGGTTTGAGCCCAGGCGCATTCGGGTCCGACACAGCCGTGTGATATTCGACACGGGCGTGTCGAATAACCGTTTCCTTCTCGGGTTGTGTGGCGGTTTGTGCTAAGGCAGTTACATGGCCGGGGACACGGGCGTGTCCCAGGGCGTGTCTCGCACACGGCGTGTGACACGGGCGTGTCACATTGCCGTGTGGTGCTCTGGTTGGTTTGTACCTGTGTCATTGAGGGAACATGCCCAGCTACACAGGAGTGTACTGGATGACACGGGCGTGTCAAGCCTAACACGGGCATGTCTGGTGCCCGTGTTGTTTTCGGTACGCATCGATTTCGACGGCGAATGGCTGACACGGCCCTGAACACGGGCGTGTCGGAACCCGTGTTCGACCTAGTTTTTGGAAATTCGGGCTGAATCATAGCCGTTCATTTCCTTGCTTTTGGATCTGATGGTTCAGGCTCTTTCCCCTTAGGGTTAAGACCGGTTCAGGGGTGTAACTTCCTCATTTACTCGGAGTCAATCTCTTTCTAAGTTCTAGAGAGAGGAGAGAGCAAGGAGGAAGAAGGAAGGCTATATCCGGTCACCGGTGGAGTTTCAGAGCTCCAAATCACGAGACGACTTTGGATCTGCGGATGCAAGGAGATTGCGGTACATTTCATCTGCATAGACTTCCATGGTGCCAAGGAAAAATGCAAGGGTAACGATTCTCATCCTAGGATATGTGAAGTCCTCTTTTCCTTTGCATAGGAATCCCTCTCTTGCGAGCATGCGGTGAGTTTGTGGCGTTCCTTGGGGTAGATATTTTAAGTCCCCCTTGTATAGAGTCCGTATTCGTGAATGCACATAGGTATGATGTGTGAAGCTTACCTGGACAAGTCTGTCAGGATCGGTGATGTTGCATTGTATATATGGCTGGAGAAGACTCCGTGCGAATGTTTGTTTTTCGGGTTTTCTACGGGGTAGATTACAACAGGGAGCCTTGGGAGCTAACTCCAAGGTGTACCCGAAAAACTAGGCAGATGCGTGATTCTGCCAACATGGTGGTCGGGGAGCCAACTTGAATATAACTGGGTTATGTGAACAGTGTGATAGAAACGGGACTCGGGAAGTCCTAACCCGTGCATATGGCTTAAATTGACATTGCGGTGTGAGCAACGGGTCATGCGGAACTGTACCTATTCTATGTCGTTCGGTGGGACCGTTGGCATAGATGAGTGGCTCTGGCGGTCTATGGATTAAATTGACGTGACTCGTGCCAGGAAGAAAAAATGCTCATAAGATTGGTCGTCCAAGGGATGGTGGTGAGACGGAAACTTCTATGGCTTAAATTGACGTGACGTTGGCCGGTTCGCCATGAATGTGCCCTGAGTGTACGGGGTGTGTGTTCGTTCGTGCCTGCACCTGTGATGAAGTGTGTTTATACTATTCTGCTTGATTATGCTAACAAAATGCAGTGAAATGAACATCGCCGCCCTGAGTTGGGGGTGAGTTCGTTATAATTTGGTCAGCATAGCTGAAAATTGCTTTTGTTTACCATCGTGCGGTGGATTGTTGCTTGCAGGTGCTGTAAGGCCGAGCGGTAAATAGCGGCCTAAAGGCCAAGTTGCTGAGCCGGCCCTCGAAGGCCTTATTTTGAGTTTTTTCTTATATTCTCATGTATGACCGGCCTGCGTGCCGAGGTATGGAAGACACTTCTATTTTAACAAACTATTGTAAGGACATAAGGCCAGTACTCGTGTATTATACGTTCCTTTTTTTCTTAGTAGTGGACACTCATGCTTTGCAGGGTTCTTTATTCTTTGCAACTTAATAAACTACTTTCGCTAGATGCTCTCTGTAGGACGTTGTGCTTGGTTGATTGGTTTCAATTAGTAACCCACCAGTGTGTCTGTGGTATATGGCATCGGGACCCGGCCGGACCTACTGCTATATACTATGTGACAGATAGGGGTGTTACAATTTGGTATCAGACTACCGGTTTCGGTCAGGCTTAAATTACTTCGTGGGCGAATTCCATTTAATGGGTGGTGAGCACACGTGTGTGCTTCATCGTTATAACGTGAAAAGAACCCATGAATGTCCACTTAGGAATGAAAATACGCATGTTTGGGGAACCTGCGTGTTCTTATAATTGCTTTTTGCAATTTTCTGTGGTCGCTTATCGGTGTTTTGCACGATTATAGGTGACTAGGAGTGGTGGTGGGCCGTCGGAATGGCCAGCCTTTAGAGGCGAGCAGCACACCAAATGATGCGCATGCAACACCCCCTTCAGCCGAGACCATTCGATTGGTAGCGGAGCTTGTGTTTGCGATGATCAATGCGCAGCCTACAAGGCTTGTGCAGCAGCCCGCTCCTACTATGGAGCAAGTACCGCTCCAAGCGGCAGAGCCAAGGAGGGTGGAACAGGTGTTCGTAGAGCCGGTGTTGCCAAGGAGGGAAATGGAAAAGCAGCTGAAGCATGTGATGGGCTTCAATCCACCTGTGTTCTTGGGGACGGGAACCCCAACTCATGCGGAGGATTGGATCTCTAGAGTTAATAGAGTGCTGACAGCGACTGAGATTGATGAGTGGCAGAAGACCACAATTGCCGCATTCTTACTGGACGGCGACGCAAGGCTATGGTGGGAAGGCTTGGAGCTACACCATTTGAGGGGCATGTAGTTGGCTGATGTTTCAATGGAGGAGTTTTCAAGGTTGTCCTTTGCTCGATACCTCCCCTTAGCCCAGAGGATTGCTTTGGAGAATGATTTCCAGAAGTTAGATCAAGGAGACAGTACCGTGGACGAGTATCTCCACGATTTTACTCGTTTAGGCCAGTACGCAAGCGATATCTTTGTTGATTAGGAGCGCAAGATGAACCGATTCTATGAAGGTTTGAGAGATGACCTAAGATTATTACTTTCAGGGCCTATGGCGCAGGGTTTCATGACCTTGGTCAATTCATCCCATTCCTTGGAAATGGATATGAAGAATGTTCAGGCGAAGAAGGACTCTAGTGGTAGGAAATCGAAGTTTAAAGTGCAGACTACTTCGAAGTCTGGATATCACAGATTCCACAAGAAGGCTAGGACGTCGGGTCCAGCCCCTTCTTCTGGTGCCTCGGGGTTAACCAACCAAACCCCGGGCGCTTGTTTCACTTATGGAAAGACGGGGCATTTTGCCCGTGATTGTTGGAGTGGACAACCGAAGTCCGAGAGAAAGCAAGGAGCAACTTATGAAGAAAAGGGCAAGGCGGTGAAGTCAACCGCGTCCCACTATGCTCTGACTCAACCGAGAGTTAACAATTTGGGCCAGCAGGAGGCCATTAAACTAGCAGACGTGGTGACAGGTATGGTTTAATTTATAGCAAGTAAGCTTTAACTACTGTTACCTAGTGCTTGTTAGCTTAATACTGTTTGTGTAGGCTTTGTTTTGATTGGCGATAACCCAGCACGAGCACTATTCGATACGGGAGCTTTGCACTCCTTTTTGTCCGAAGGTTTCATAACGCGCATCAGAGTCCCCTCTTTGATGGCGAAGGACAAATTGGATGTGCTGCTGCCGAATGGGTGTTCGATGCGCGCGGACTGAGTATGTGCCGCAAAGGTTCATATTGGAAGTCAAGAGTTCGACTTGCTAGCATCATTGCTGCCGCTACCAGAGTTTGACGTCATCTTCGGTATGGATTGGCTTTCAGAGCGGAAGGGTTGTATAGATAGCAACCGCAAAGAGGTCAAGCTGGGTGTTGGGCAGGAGATAATGTTTACGGGACTGAAGGGGTCGAGCAAAGACGCTAATGTCTGCTCTTTAGGTTGTCAAGGCAGTTCATGATGGTGTAGAGTTGTTCTTCATGTTAGTAGAGGCTGTAAAGACTTAGCTCACTTTGGGGAGTCTCCCAGTGGTTTGTGAGTACCCTGAAGTGTTCCCGGACAATCTTCCCGGAGCCACACCGCAGCGGTAGATCGACTTCATGATCGAGCTTGTGCCAGGTGCAAAACCTGTGTCACGTTCTCCTTATCGGTTGGTGCCTAAGGAGATGGCGGAGTTAAAGTTTCAACTAGAAGAGTTGATAGAGCAAGAGTATGTGCATCCAAGCTCGTCTCCTTGGATCGTACCGGTCCTCTTTGTTAAGAAGAAGGATGGGAGCTTGCGGCTGTGTATCGACTACAGGGAGTTGAACAAGCTAACAGAAAAGAATAAATACCCGATCCCAAGGATTGATGATCTTTTCAATCAGTTATTCGTATTGTCGGTATATTCGAAGTTGGATCAGAAGTCTGGGTATTATCAGCTGAGGATAAGGGAGTATGATATCCCAAAGACGGCATTCAGCACGAGGTATGGGCATTTCAAGTTCACGGTCATGCCATTTGGGCTGACTAATGTGCCATCGGTGTTCATGGATCTGATGAACAGGACGTTCAGAGAATACCTAGACCAATTAGTGATCGTCTTCATTGACGACATATTGGTGTACTCGCAGAGCAAGGAAGATCACTTCAAGCATTTCCATCTGGTGTTGGAGACGCTGAGGAGGTATGAACTTTACACAAAATTCTCTAAATGCGAGTTCTTGTTATCCTCAGTAGTATTCCTTGGTCATATTATCAGCGGTGAAGGGATAGCGGTAGATCCAACGAAGATTGTTGCGATACGGGAGTGGCCTGTGTTGTCTTCGGTAGCGGAAATCCGGAGTTTTTTGGGGCTTGCCGGCTATTATAGGTGCTTCGTAGAGAACTTCTTGCGGATAGCGTTACCTCTCACGAAGTTGACAAGGAAGGATCAGAAGTTTTTGTGGACGCAGGAGTGTGCATAAGCATTTGAAGAGTGGTAGAGTCAGTTGACCACGATGCCAGTGCTAAGTTGGCCGCGTGGGACCGAAGGTTTCGAGATTTATAGTGATGCCTTGGGTAGTGGTTTAAGATGCGTGCTGCTGCTGCATGGGAGTTTTATTGCGTATGGATCACGTCAGCTGAAAGTGTATGAAAGGAATTATCCGGTCCACGACATGGAGTTGGCGGTCGTGATATTTGCACTTAAGTTGTGGAGACACTATTTGTACGGTGTAAAATTCGATATTTATACTAACCATAAGAGCTTGAAGTACCTGTTGGATCAGAAGGCTCTGAACATGAGGCAGCGGAGATATATGGAGTTCCTGGGGGACTATACGTTCAAGATTCATTATGTACCCAGGAAATACAATACAGTTGCGAATGCGTTGTGTCGCAGGGCTCCCGCCCAAGCCAACCGGTTGTCGGTTGATGATGAGAGGTTAATTCGGGAGCTGGAGGCGTTAGAGATTTGTTATGTTGACAAGAAGACTAGCGCCAAAGCATTGTTGAATTGGACAAAAGTTCAGTATGACCTGGCTGATCGGATTCGGCAGGCTATGGTGTTGAATGACAACACGAAGGTGCTCATGTATTCAGCATTAGATGGGTAAAATTCCCAGTTTTCCGTTGAAGATGGACTTCTAAGGAAGGACAATCGCTTGTGCGTCCCAAACGTGGGAAATCTATGGGCGGAGTTAATGTATGAGGCTCATCATACCAAGTACTCAATCCACCCAGGGAGCACGAAGATGTACCGGGACCTGAAGAAGTTATTTTGGTGGACAGGACTCGAGAAGGATGTGGCACTGTTCATGGCTAAATGTCAGACTTGCGCCTTAGTAAAGGCAGAGTGCGAAAAGCCAGGAGGATTCTTGAAATCCTTGCCAATTCTGGAATGGAAGTTCGATGACATATCAATGGACTTTATGCATGGCTTGCCATGTTCGCAGAAGGGAAATGACGCCATCTGGGTGATCGTAGATCGGTTAACAAAGGCGTCGCACTTCATTCCGCATACGAAGGATGACTCGGTGGAGAAGCTGGCGAAACTGTATGTGGATAATATAGTCAGACTGCACGTGTGCCCCACAACATCTTGAGTGATCGAGATGGACATTTTACGTCCAATGATTGGAGGTTAGTGTAGCATATGTTGGGGACTAGATTGAAGTTCAGCACAGCCTTTCATCCGCAGACGGACGAGCATACCGAGAGGGTCAACAGAACTATGGAGGACATACTTCACATGTGCGTTCTAGATTTCGGAAAGCATTGGGAAGACCACCTGTATTTGGTGGAATATGCGTACAACAATAGCTACCAAGCAAGTATACAGATGGCACCCTTTGAGGACCTATATGGTAGGAAGTGTCGCACGCCATTATCGTGGCTAAAGACGAGTGAGAAAAGGTGGTACAAGAAGAAGGAGGTGGAGAGTGCTCTTGGTGCGGATCATTCGAGAGCGTTTGCTGATCGCTCAGGATTGACAAGCTAAGTACTAAAATATTAAGCCTCAGAATGTGGAGTTCGCGGTCATCGATTGGGTGTACTTGAAGATAAAGTCGTTCAAGGGTGTGTCACGGGTGCAATGCTTGAAGAAGCTGAGCCCGAGATACCTCGGACCATTTGAGATTCTGGAGCGGATCGGCGAAGCGGCTTATTGTCTGAGGCTATCAGTGGAGTTGAGTGGTCTACATGATGTATTCCACATTTCAGTGTTGCGGAAGGCGAAGCAAGAGCCTTCGTAGGTGATCACAGTTGTTCAAGTGCCGGTGGACGAAGGGTTGATGACTAAGGTCAAGCCCGTTCGTATTGAAGATTTCGACGTTAAGCGACTCCGTAATAAGGAGATCAGTATGGTCAAAGTCCATTGGGACAACTGCGGTCGTGAGGAGCTCTCTTGGGAACGGGAGAAGACCATGCTAGAGGAGTACCCAGAGTTGCTTCACTAAGGTAACACTTTTGGTTTTGTTTATCTTTCCTTTGGTAATTTCGTGGACGAAATTCTTTGAAGAGGGAGAGAGTTGTAACACCCCGAAACTCAAAAGGGTGACGGGTGGGGTTTTGAGGCAAATCTGGGTTTTGGTAGAGGTGACACGGCCTGGGACACGGGCGTATCCCAGGGCGTGTCGTGCTCGGGTTCGGCGTTGGTCGCGTGGTCGACGATTTTTGAGTTAATGATCGTTGGGGGGGTGAACACGGCCTAGGACACGGGCATGTTCTAGGGCATGGCAGTCACTCAGAGCATTACACTCAACGATTGTTGAGTGAGGGACGCATGGCCTGAGCCCAGGCGTGTTCGGGTCTGACACAGGCGTGTGATATTCGACACGGGCGTGTCGAATACCCGTGTCCTTCTCGGGTTGTGTCGCGGTTTGTGCTAAGGCAGTTACACGGCCTGGGATACGGGTGTGTCCCAGGGCGTGTCTCGCACACGGCATATGACACGGGCGTGTCATATGGTCGTGTGGTGCTCGGGTTGTTTTGGACCTGTGTCTTTGAGGGAACATGCCCAGCTACACGGGCGTGTACTGGCTGACCTGGGCATGTCAAGCCTGACACGGGCATGTCGGGTGCCCGTGTTCTTTTCTGTACGCGTCGGTTTCGATGGTGAATGGGTGACACGGCCTTGAACATGGGCGTGTCGGAACCCATGTTCGGCCAAGGTTTTGGAAATTCGGGCTGAATCACAGCCGTTCGTTTCGTTGCTTTTGGATCTGATGGTTCAGGCTCTTTCACCTTAGGGTTAAGGACAATTCAGGGGTGTAACTTCCTCATTTTCTTTGAGTCAATCTCTTTCTAAGTTCTAGAGAGAGGAGAGAGCAAGGAGGAAGAATGAAGGCTAGATCCGGTCACCTGCAGAGTTTCGGAGCTCCAAATCGCGAGCCGACTTCGGATCTGTGGAGGCAAGGAGATTGCAGTGCTTTTCATCGGCATAGATTTCCATGCCGCCAAGGAAAAACGCAAGGGTAACAATTCTCATCCTACGACATGTGAAGTCCTCTTTTCCTTTGCATAGGAAGCCCTCTCTCACGAGTATGCGTTGAGTTTGTGGCGTTCCTTGGGGTTGATATGTTAAGTCCCCCTTGTGTAGAGTCCATATTCGTGAACGGACATAGGCATGATGTGTGAAGCCTACCCGGACAAGTCTGTCTGGATCCGTGATGTTGCATTGCATATATGGCCGGAGAAGACTACGTGCGAATGTTTGTTTTTCGGGTTTTCTACGGGTTAGATTGCAATAGGGAGCCTTGGGGACTAACTCCAAGGTGCACTCGGAAAACTGGGCAGGTGCATGATTCTGCCAACATGGTGGCTGGGGAGCCAACTTGAACATAACTGGGTTATGTGAACAGTGTGATAGAAATGGGACTCGGGAAGTCCTGACCCGCGCATATGGATTAAATTGATATTGCGGTGTGTACAACGGGTCAGGCAGAACCGTACCTGTTCTATATCATTCGGTGTGACTGTTGGCATAGATGAGTGCCTCCGGCGGTCTATGGCTTAAGTTGACGTGACCTGTGCCAGGAAGATAAAACGCTCATTAGATTGGCCGTCCAAGGGACAGTGGTGCGACGGAAATGTCTTTGGCTTAAATTGACGTGACGTTGGCCGGTTCACCATGAATGTGCCCTGAGTGCACCGGGTGTGTGGTCGTGCGTGCCTGCACCTGTGATGAAGTGTGTTTACACTATTCTGCATGATTATGCTAACAAAATGCAGGGAAAAGAACTTCGCCGCCCCGAGTTGGGGGCGGGGTCGTTATAATTTGGTCTGCATAGCTGACTGTTGCTTTTGTTTGCCACCGTGCGGTGGATTGTTGCTTGCAGGTGCTGCGGAGCCGAGCGGTAAATAGCGGGCTAATGCCCAAGTTGCTGAGCTAGCCCTAAAAGGCCTTATTTTGAGCGTTTTATTATTTTCTCAAGTATGACCGGCCTGCATGCCGAGGTTTGGAAGACACTTCTATTTGAACAAACTATTGTAAGGCCATAAGGCTAGTACTCGTGTATTTTACGTTCCTATTGTTCTGAGTAGTGGACATTCATGTTTTGCTGGGTTATTTATTCTTTACAACTTAATAAACTGCTTCTGCTAGATGCTCTGTATAGGACGTTGTGCTTGGTTGATTGGTTTCAATGAGTAACCCACCGGCCTGTCCGTGGTATATGACGTCGAGCCCCGGCCAGACCTACTGCTATATGCTATGTGACGGATAGGGGTGTTACATAATGTCCAGACTCCTAAGATATATTCATAGATGACAAAGGATGAAGTTATCTTGGCTGCATTGGACAAGAAGGCACTGAACATTATTGCTAGTTCCATAGATAATTCAACCTTTCAAAATATGGTCCACTTTCATACCTCCAAAGAGATGTGAGAAACTATTGTGGTCTATGTGAAGGGTACTGAAGAGGTGATAGATGACAGGAAGTCAATACTCAACCAGGAGTATGAGGCTTTCAGGCTATCCCAGAAAGAGAACATAGCTGCTTGCTATGAAAGATTTTTCAGGATTATAAATGAACCGAGGACCTATGGGAGGGTCTTCCATCATTATGAGATTAATGACAAGTTCCTAAGGTCTCTCACTAGAGACTAGGATACAAACATATGTGCCATAAGAGAAGTGGCCAAGCTAGTTGATACTCCTCCCCATACATTGTTTGGAAAGCTGCTCTCTTATGAGATGCAGTTAGATAATAAGAAAGAGGAGGCCACCAGCAAATCCCTTGCCAAAGAAAATACCTTAACCATCAGAGCAGACTACACCAGGAAGGGTAAGGAGAGGATTCCCTCTCCTCTATGGAGGCAAAATGAGTCAAACAACTCAGAATAAGATACATCAGACTGCAAAATGTATGATGAGGACTTCGTTGCCTTTTGCAGGCATTTTTAGAAGCTGATGTAGAAGAAATAATGGAAGAGGAGACCTTCAACCTCTTCTCATCATAGGAATAATCACTCCATGGCTGACAAGTATGATTCAAAACATAGTAAACAATTTTCATCTAAAGTTATTTGCTACTGCTGCAGCAAACCTGGGCATGTTATAGCTCACTACCCAGTGAAGAGAAAAGTGGCAGGTAAGAATAAGACTCACAAGCACAAGGGAAATAAGGATAAGTCCTTCATTATAAAGAAGGAAAAGAGTTGGACAGACTCTTCTTCATTA
This sequence comes from Platanthera zijinensis, assembly GCA_039513925.1. Lineage (NCBI taxonomy): Eukaryota > Viridiplantae > Streptophyta > Magnoliopsida > Asparagales > Orchidaceae > Platanthera > Platanthera zijinensis. The sequence continues at coordinate 53,711,104 of CM077089.1, forward strand.
GAGTCTGAAAAAGAAGAAGCCTATATTGGGCTAGTTGCTTCTGCTGCAGAATATGGAGCTGAAGCAGTATATGAAGACTATCCTGCTGCCAGGATAGGCATCAGGACCCCTCTATCATATTTAGACAGTGACTTAGAGTAGGATGAGGATGAATAAGATGCCTACAGCTATTATGGGCTGATGGCAATGACTGATGAGGAATCCAGCCAGGATCAGCATGGTCAAAGAAAGGTAAATTCTCTATCTAGCTCTTCTTCTATGTCTGGCTATGAGACTAGTCCCTTTAGAGAAGCTTCTTCATCCTGTGGTGAAGATGATTCTGAATCAGAAGGAAATGTCAATAAATTGATTGACAGGTATGGAGAACTTCTAGATGCCTTTAAGAAGTACAATTAGATGTCTAAAAATCAAGCTGTGGAGATTGCCTCTCTGCAGCTAACTGCTTCACAGCTAATTGAGACAACATCCTTGCTCGATCAAAAGGACAGGGAAATTATCCAACTTAGGGTGATGAATCACATCCAGATAGGCTCCATCAAGTAGAAGAATAGTCACATCTGGGATCTTAAAGAGAGGCTAGGGAGGGAGAAAAGAATAGTTGCTAGCTATTCTAAGCCAAGTACTATGTTGCCCTTGATAGACTCCTCCTCTCAGAAGGGTAAGAAGGGGTTGGGATTCAAGGGAACCATAATAGTTGCCCCTTCCAAAGGGAAGGGAAAAGCTCCAGCTCCAGCTCTGCCTCTAGCTTTGAAGCCTCCCATTCCTTTCAGGAAAGTTAAGTTACCTTCAAACTGGTATGACCAAGAGAGCATCTATGGTCACTAGATGTATAGTAGATCCACTAGTGTGAACAAGGAGGTTCACAGCTATGATGGAAGGTAAAGTAGGGGAGTGAGAGACTTTAAGGCTGCCCATGATTAATTCAAATGGCCCATCATGGACCATTTGTCTTTAGTTCTCCAGCCCCTACTCTCAAGAATGTGGGTGTGGTCAAGTTTCAAAACCATTCAGCAAAGACTTAGACCAAGGGTCAATGTATCAGCAAGACTGATTTTGGCATTTCTGATGCTATCAGGAGCATGTCTTCTGCAAAGAAGATTGTTGCTGATGGCACTAAAAGCAGTCCAAATAAGACACCTGGAAGACCTAAGTGGGCCACCTCTCAGGTCCTGGTGGCTGTCGTTCCGTATCTGGGCGAGAATGCTCTAGGGCAACGTCTCGTGAAGGAGGTTCTAGCTGAGGGTGCCGAGAGGGATCTCGCCGGGTAGCAGCTATTCCCTTGGCAGACCAACACTGGCAGGGCCAGCGAGCCGAGGCAGCGGAGGTGCCCTCGCAGAAGACTGGGGGCGGGAGCCCTTTTAGTGAGCTTATCATCTCGGCTCTAGTTCTAGAGGGGTTCTGGTAGCCAGACATGTCATACTACACGGTCAGGGATGACCTCATGTAGTATGTGTAGTGGTTTGAAGATGCCATCTCCATACGGCAAATGTTGGATGCCTTCAAGTGTAGGTTCTTTACCATCACATTGAAGGAGAAGGCGAGGGACTGGTTCCACCAGTTGACGATAATTCTATCTACATCTTTGAGGATCTGAGGCACGGGTTCCATATGAGGTTCTCGACATCAAAGAAGAAGAAGAAGGGGGCAGAGTGCCTGTTTGTTATCAAGCAAAAGTCGGAGGAAATGTTGGGACGCTATGTTGATAGGTTCCAGGAGTAGATTTTGTAAGTACTGGAGATGCCAGGGTATAAGGTGATCCTCTCCTTCACCTTTAGTTTGAGGCCTAGTTTCTTTAGCATGGAGCTGAAGAGTGTTCACCCCCTCTCCTTCAAGGAGTTGATGGAGAGGGTGATAAAGGAGATTGAGATTGAGGCAGCCAATCCGGCATTCGCCAAGAAGTTGGCCAAGTTGGTGGAGGAGGATATGAAAGATCCAGGAGCCAAGAGGCAGAGAGAGCAGAGGGAGCAGAGGGAGGAGAGGGGAAGGGAAGAGCCTAGAGGTCAGGGGCATCAGGGGCAGCTCTAATGCTGGGGGAATAAGGAGCCAAACAACCGGTTGGGCTGGTGGCCCTAAGAAGGTAACCACAAGGGATAGGGGGAGGATGGTAAGGTGGAGAAAACTTCCGCGAGCAAAGGAGGTTCACCAAGCCGGCCTGGAGGTAGGGGAAGAGGGCCCCCTCTCACCGCAGTAGGAGGCCTTGGAGATTGTGAGAGAAAGAGGAGGAAGGAGAGGAGCTCGGGGAGGAGCTAGGAGGAGTGAAGGCAGGTTGGAGTTGCCCTTTTTCGACTTCCAATAGGTAGTGGGTCATGTAACGGCAACCTTCCTTGAGTTCCTGGAGATGAGAGGGGCCAGGTGACAAGTCTAGCAGTAGTACATGAGAATTGAAGAAGTTCAGCCAGGAGGTGGAGAGGATAGATGCGAGGACCGGGCAGATGTTGGGGCCCGAGGAGGGATCGGGGTGATCCATGGGGGAGTGGGGATCAAAGCCACCCATAAGGGGAGATTCCAGACCATGTATCGAATGAGTGTCGCCTCAACCTCCCAGACCCCCCCCCTAGGAGGAGGATAGGATCACTTTCTCATCGAAGGACATGCCCGACTACGAAGACCCATTCTGTGACACCTTAGTGATCCAAACGACAGTAGAAAATTTGATGTTCTCCAGGATTTTGGTTGACAGCGGGAAATCCATGAATGTGATCTTCAAGAAGGCTTTTGACGAGATGAAGGTGGAGGCCTAGAGGGTGATGGCCTATGATGGTCCGTTGTTCGGGTTCTAGGGGAAGCGGAAGGAATTTGAGGGAGGGGTAGGGCTGCATGAGACGTTGGGGGTATCAAGGAACTGTCGGTTTGTCATCATTGAAGCTTCGAGCAGCTACAACGCTATATTTGGGCACCCCCTAATCAGTGCCTTTCATTTTGTCCCCTCCTCGTTCCATCAACATTTGAAGTTCAATCGTAGAGGAGTGCAGATCAGGTTTAGAGGGGATCTAAAGGTGGCGAGGAAGTGTTATGCGACAGCCGTCAACACCATTTCCTTGATGGCGGAGGCAGAGGAGCTGGAGAAGGAGATGGCAGTGAAGGAGGAAGCTACGGAGAAAGGAAGGTTGAGCCTAGGAGAGGCTGAAGAGGAGATCTAGGATGAGGTCGTGGAGAAGGAAGCGGTGAGCCTAGGTGAGGCTGGAGCGAAGACTGCGGAGGAACAAAGGGTGGAGGGAGAAGTTGGGGGTGAGGCCCAGAGAGGAGAAGAAGTGGAGTGGTAAGGAGAGAGCCTGTTGGAGGCGATGTATGTTGAAGGGTTAGGTGGAGAAAGGGAGTATGTGCAGGAGGAGGAACCGGGGACCGTTAGGGAGCAGTCCGAGCTTGAGCCGGCAGAGGAGGTCATGGAGAAGGAAGTCTTCACCATGGAAGGTGAATCGCAAAGGGTGCGGATCAGCGGCGGCTTGAGTCCTGAATTCAAGGTAAGGATGTGGGAGTGCATCCAAAAGAACCTTGATGTTTTTTCCTGGAGCGCGGCTCACATGCCGGGCATCGACGCGTATGTAGCTTGCCATTGTATGAACCTGGAACCTAAGACACGCCTATACGCCAAAAGCTGAGAATCATCGCCACCAAGCTGGAGGAGCCCATCCGTGAGGAGGTCAAAAAGCTTCTCGACGCAGGTTTCATCTCCGAGATCTAGTATCCAGGTTGGGTCTCCAATGTGTTAATTGTAATGAAGGGTGATGGGAAGTGGCGTATGTGTGTGAACTTTTCTTTATTAAATAAATCGTGCCCTAAGGGTTGGGTATTGTATCCATAATTACCTGGATTTGAAGAAGCCTCCGGTCAAGCTAAGATAAATTCACAATGTATTTGACGATATTTCTTCAAGTTGTGCCTGCAGTTATCCCATGCTAAGTACACACCAATGTCAGGGTACAGTGCGTCAATATACACGGGTCTGCACAACGTAGTCCCTCGTTGAGCAGATCAGTGTGTTGGCTCACGTGTACTCTCTCTATTGGAGTGCATTTATTTTCAAGTACATGGTTGAGATAGATCAAGAGCAGAAGAGGAGTAAGGATGGGTCAAAGACCAAGTCATGGGAAGAAAGAAGAAAAATCCTCTAAGGAAAATTCATAGGGAATCACTAAGTGATTCTCGCCGATTCGACGGGAATCACCAGTGATTCTCGTCGAATCGTCGATAATCACTCGCCGTTTCCCGCCTACGGCATCCGGCTGACAGTACGCATTCAAGAAATCAGCTAAGGCAGAATCGACAGAATCATTAACTGATTCTCGCCGAATCGTCGAGAATGACTTTGCATTCTCGCCGATTCGTCGAGAACGGGCTTGATTCTCGCCAATTCCCTCCGGATGTCATGGATTTCAACTAGAATTCTTCCAAGGAAAATTCGACGGGAATCATGAGTGATTCCCGCCGACATCGACGGGAATCACCAATGATTCCCGCCGAATTTGCCTTAAGCGAATTTCATCTGCTCGCTGGACCGAACCAAGTTAAAGGGCGTTGTTTAGACCAAGCTTAGTGTTTCGTATTGTGGGGCCCACAATGGTCATGAAGGGTTGTTCTAAAGTATATATAGTCGCATAATTTGAACTTACATAGCAGCGAAGAAAACGAGAAAGGAACACGGCCGCCGAGCGTGACCTAGCCGATCGCGGACTTCCTCTCGTCGTCGTCGCCTCTCGCAAGTTGTCGCCGCCGCAGGTCTTAAGTCTTCCTTGATCTCCCGACGACAGAACCGAGGCTAAGCTTAGCGTCTCACGTTTCTCTCTCGAGATCCCTTGTCTCTCGATTTGTTTAACGGGAATATTTCTCCCCTCCGAATCGATTGAGACGATTGATCCGAGTAAGATCGTTGGTAGACCTTGGTTGCTTCGTCAAGAACTTTGGATCTACAAAGCATCGCCGCTGCAATCATTTTCCGCCTCCGATCTTATCAAGATCCTCTCCAAGATAGTGCTCCGGTAGTGGACTCTTCTTCTTCATCAAGAACGCTTCAACGAACGAAGAGGGACTTTGGGTTCTCCATACTTGAAGTTTGTATTTTTGTACATTCAAATTTTTGGGTTGTTGTAAAGGAATAGTGATTCCTAGTTGTAAGGGTTGGGTGCAACCCGTGGTGGAGGAGTAGTGACTCCTTCGGGTGGAAGGGTTTCTTCCATAGTGTGAGGATTGGATTTCAATCCGCTTGGTGAAGTGACCGAGTCGTCCCTTGTTGGGAGATAGGTCGAAGGGGGAGAGTGGACGTACCAGAATCGGGGAACCATTATAATTGATTTTGTGCTTTTCTATGTTGTGGTTGTTTTCTTGTGCAGGTTATCTTTATTCCGCAAAAGAATGCAAATCACTTATTCTTCCCACATAGGTGAAGTTAGTTGACACTAGATAACTTTCAAGTGGTATCATAGGGAGGTTACTCGTCAATAAGGTTAACTCCTTGAGTAAGATCCTGGTTCTATTGTCTAGAAGAAGACAAGACTCAAGCATGGAGCTATACTCTGATGTCTCTCCTCTGAGACTCCCTACGTGCACAACGGAGTATTATCCCATCTGGAAGATGATAGTTATGTTTCATCTGGAGGCCATTGACCCTCGCGCAACCTTCATTATGGAAGAGGGTCCCTTCATTCCCATGAAGGCTTCCGTATCTGGAAAAGATCTCCAAATCCCCAAGAGTCCCGAAGAGATGTCTGAGACTGAGCTTTCACTTTTCAACCTGGACAAGCTGATTCGTCAGATCATCACTGACGTATGGTCTGGATCATCTCGTTCAAGATTGGACAAGGGTAGGACTGCAAAGCCTATGTGGCAAACTATCACTGACCTCATGGAGGGAATGGAGACGGCTGGGGATGGATGCCAACAAGAGGATGAAGCCTATGTGGGGGTCCTCATCTCTGAAGATGAAATTCAAGACCAATCTCTAGATATCAGGGCTCCCGTGTCTCTATCTGAGACTGAAGAAGAGATTAAGGAATGCAGTTCTGATGAAGTTGACACATCAGTCTCTGCAGATCTTAACGCTACCCCTGATCATTACAGTCAGGATCAGGTAACTTCCTCATCATGATCCTTTCCTCTTGAATATCCTGAAGACAAGAGTAGCTCAGAGGGTTGTCCATCAAGTGATGATAAGGGTGATGGACAGCTTCAATCAAAGGATTGAAACTCTTGATTCCCTTCGTTGTGCCCTTCAGAAGAGCAACTTGCTTTTGGAGAAACAAGCTATGGAAATTGCTCAGTTGAGGACCATGATGGATCTCCAATTGGAATCCATCAAGGTGAAGGACTCAAAAATCTCGGATCTAGATTTTTCACAAGAGATCGAGAAGAGAATAGTATATAACTTTTCCAAGGTAGATGCTATTAAGAGAAAGAGAGAAAACGGGTGGATCTCACGAATTATAAAATCGTGGAGAAATGGGGAAACTGTTTTCAGACCCCCCACACCGAGTAGGAAGGGCACACATCATGCCTTCAGGTATGACCATAAGAATAACTATGGTCACTGCAAGAATGATCAACCGTCTTGTGGAAGTACCCATAGTGCATGTGTTGTTATGGATACCCATGAGAAAATACATTTGGATCATCATGAACCCTTTGCATTCTCTGCCTCAGCCTCAGCACTTCATGAGATTGCAGGAACCAGCTCTCACAGTAACTCTCACCACCCTAGGACACATGGAAAGGGGGTTAGGAAACATGTATCTAGTACCCATTGGGCCCTCGGATGTGTGCTAACTGAAAAGAAGGCACCACCTCCCAGGCCTCATGACACTCACCACATGTTCTCCATCCACCCTCCCTCGTGTCTCGGTGGAAAGGGAAAATCTGTGAGCAGAATCTACTCTGCCCCTGTCAGACCTAAGATCATGACTAACTCAGTCAGTAGATCTGGTCAGAAAAGGAGATACAACATTCATGAGTGTTGGTGCTGTGGCAAAGTGGGTCACTTTGCCATAGATTGTTGGCACAATCCCTCTATGCCAAGGGCAAGGGTATGTCCACTTCCTTTGGGCAGAGTTTGCCTTCCTGACAGGAATCCTGTAGGAAGGCATTCGGCATTTTATGCTGACAAGAACCTAGGACCCAATACATATTGGGTTCCTAAGGTAAGGTAATCCGTTTTGCAGAATAGTCTAGGTTCCCATGAAATGATGGGATCTAGACATGAGATGTTCCAAGAATGATATGTAACAAGTATATGGGATAAGAGATAGTGCTAACTACAATGGCGTACTCCAATTGGACACCTAGTGTACTTCAAATAAAAGATCTGAAGGATCAACTTAATGATCCCAGGTACGCGCATTCAGTTTCGAAACTTGAGTCGCATTATATAGATGCTTATATATATATCCAAACGAATATGTAAATTCTTCTTCTAAAAGTAAAAGTATATATATATATATACACATATATGTTGACACACCTGATGAAAGGACACGAAAGCTAACAAATAAATGATCCTTAGTTAAAAATCTGATTAATTCGTTTTATATACATATACAATTGATAATGTATATCAATGGGTGTCAATTAGTCCATTGAAATTCAAGGAGCATGTGCCAGTGGCTATAACGAAAATTCTACACTTTTGAATCACCTAGAATTACCCTATGCTTACATCTAGGATTAACATTCCTTCAACTCAGCCTAGGTAGTCTGACTAAGAAATAAAAAGGGGCAAAGGTTAGAAATTCAAATCAAGGACTCAAAGTTTCCAAGGGTTCGAAAATAAATAGCGTAACCCTTGGTTTGACTCTTCACATTCCTGAACTCGCGAAAGTCCCGCCTACTCTCTAGAAATCTCGCCGATTCCGTCGACTCCCCCGCAGTCCTCCCTTAGTCGACTCCGTGCTCTCGTTGACGACATCCTATGGACACAAGGAACGTGCCGACTCACTAATAGTTTTCCCTCTCCTGTCGACTCCCATTCCGGTCGCCAACGATCCCGACGCAAGCCACTCTCTTTGCTCTACGCTAGGGTAACATCCATTCATCCCTGAACCGAACTTGCTTGTATCTTGTCTAGTGTAGCTCCTAAACTAGAATTTCTGATAGGGTTTAGTCCCTTGGAAGTTACTTGTTTAGGTTTGCAATGGCTCCTCGAACCACGGTTGGGCTCCTCACCGGGAGAGAGTTAGTTAGGATTGGCTTCTCCCATGCCTCTGATGAGTTCAGAAACATTATCCTGATGTTTGAAGAAGCCGGGCTTTCCTTCATCCTTGAGCACCCATGCAAGATCCTGGATAAAGAAGTGCTTGAATTCTTTGCAATGGCAAATCTATGGCATGAGGATACCGTGATTAAGAGTAAGATTGCTAGTCTACGGATAAAGATGTCTGCAGGAAAATTTTCACGACATTTGCAGCTCACCAATTTGAACAAGAGGACTACCTAGAGGAAGATGATCGTGCCAGGACTCTCCTGTTCTGTGGACTCGCTTGATGGACTAAGTCCATCAAGCGCAAGGAAATGAATGAGGAAGGGAAGCTCATATCTAATATCATTGGGAAGGTCCTGATCTCCAAACCAGGCTCCCATGATCATATCTCTGGTGACATGTTCAAAATCCTAGTGGCCATAGTTTGTAGAAAAAGATACAACTGGGGGGGCCATGCTGTTTGAGAAGATTAAAGATACTCTTTGAACCCCCAACTTTGGGAGGATCATCAGTCTGTACCTCAATTAGTTGGATGGAGACAGGTTTGACATGAGTAAGAGAGTTCCTCTCCACTACTTAAAGAAAATGGACTCCAGTGTGTTTGACAGATGGGAAAGGAGGATTGGCCAAGCAGGTGTGGATGAAGCCCATGATGATGAAGGTAACAGAGCTCAAGAATACAGAAATCCCTTGGATGAACCGAGTGACGTTACTTATTTGCTGCATAAAGGAACTTAGGGGGAGTCATTACGCATTCCTTCTGATACACTCAGGACAGATATCTCAGTTCCGGATCATGCTGAGGTAGTTACTGACATCTCTCGAATTGCAAAAGATGTCGTTGATACCCTTGCCACTGATCAGGGTGAAGAGGAGGAAGACTAGGAGGACATGGAAAATGCTGCAGTTGACAATGATGATATGGAAAATGAGGCTACTGATGAGGTGAATGATGAAGTAGTTGAAAATGAAACGACCATGAGGGTGATGGTAGAGACACGGGGTTATGTTGAAGTTCCCTCTGAGGAACATGCTCCATTGAAAGTTCCTGAGGAATCTGGTGCCGCAATGGAGGGGGAGTCCTCTCGGCAGAGGATGATAAGTATACATGAGAAAACTACAGAGGCGTCCCCAATCCCCCCACTGGAGACTGTGAACTTATCAATCTATCCCAGTGACTCTGCAGAAGAGAACGACCAAGGCATGCCTCAGAGTTATCCACTAAGACCTAACCTGGCAAATCACACGGTGAATATCATTCAAGGTATAGTGGATGAACTAAAAACTTCTTTTGAACCATCACACAAAAAAGTGCTAAAACGTATTAAATAATCCAAGGAGCTAATTCTTAAGAATGTTGTGGAAATAAATCATAAACAGGATCTGATGGAACAAAAGTTTGATGCCAAGTATGTAACATCCCAATGTTACTTCTAGACCCCTTAACTTAGATTGGGTTAGGCATGGGGTGGGTGTTAGGGTAATGAGCTAGGTTTGACCCTAGATAGAGGGTTGTAGCCATGTGGGGCCCACCATGGGGCCAAAGTCAAACTAGGTCAAACTAGCCTAAACAGGAACTCTAGCCACACCATGACCCCACCATGATGCCCTAACCCTAAGTACAATCTAAGTGGACCCCAAGGTAGGTCAGGGGGTCAACCAGTTGACCATGATGGGTCAAGTCAACACCTTTGACCTAAATAGTGAAAATGGTGCCCTAGCCCAATTCACTGGGTTGGGTCCACCCAAATCAACCCAAACTCATTAGGTGGGCCTAAAGTGACCCTATACCCCCTATGGAAGAGAAAAATATGGGCATGCAATGGTAATTTTGGGAATTACCTAGGAGAGAGAAAATATGATAAATAGGAGAGAGAAATGTGGAGGAGTTATTTTGAGCCACTTGGGCTCATCCCACCAACCCACCATGGGTTGGCTCACCATGCATGAGTATTAGGAGGTGTGGGACCCCCACCATGCTGCCTTGGGCCAAGCCCAAACCCAACCCAAGCCCAATATGACCTAACCCATTTATGGAAGTCAACTCCCTCTCTTCACTCACCCAACTTGGCCCTAGACTTGGCAACCCGACCCACTAAGGTCTAGTCAACCCTCATGGACCAGTGGGGCCCACTCCCAAGCCACCTAGCCGGCCAAACCCACTAACCCGACCCCCAACATTGGTGAAATCGCCTAGGCTTTGGTGAAATCGCCCCCCATCTTTAACTCAGCCCCAAACCACTTCCCCCTCTCATTTCCATTCACTCCTACCCCTGAGACAGAGAGAGAGAGCCGGAGACCACAGCTGCCATGGCCAACAGAGGAGGAAATCGCCGGAGCTTGCATGCCATGGGAAATCGCCGCCACCCTCAGCCACAACCGCCGCCGTTGGTCCGTATCCCCTCCCCTCTTATTGTACTAGTATCCTAGATCATCTAGGTTAGAGGTCGAGCTCAAACGAGCTCGACACAGGAATCAAAAAGCTTGGAAAAAGCCTTAAAATGGCGGCCTGGAGGTTTTTCGGGTTGGTTGCGCCGCCGCCGTCCGCTGCTCTCCGCCGTCCAGTCGCCGGCCAGATCAAGCTCCGGCCACCGTGAGGCCGGGGAAGCAATTGGCCGGAGGCCCCGCCGCCGGCGATGGCCAGAATCCACCCCGCAAGGGACACCTGCTCGGGTTTTGGCCTGCATGCAATGCATGGGGAAGAAGACTCAGCAGCCGTCAGATCTACATCAAGATCTGTGCTGGCTGATATAAATTTCTTAATATTAAATACATATATGAATAGTAAGATTAAATGTCACAATATATCAGACACCTTGCATGTTGTTTATGAGGTACCTAGAGGCCCCATCTTAGGATGAACCCTGAATGAAAAAGTTAGGTAGATGGGCTAACTTTGCAATGCCACAGAAATCATGACTTTTGGACCAGTAGGCTGCCCTGTAGGGCTGTTTTTGCTAGGACTGCCCCTAAACTAGGGCAGAAACCAAATTTGATGCCCAAGTCAAACCAAGCATCACCATGACCTGAAATTTTGGTCATGGGTGTATTTAGGGCATGCCTATGCCCTGCCAAAAATTTGGAATTTTTGGAAGAACTTTTTCTATAGTTTTTATCAAAATATCAAAAATTAAATTAAGGGCATAATTGTAATTTTAGGCACCCAAATGACCCCAAATTTTGGTGGTATGTCCTTGGGGTCATTATTGGTGTCTGGTAGAAATTTCAAGGCAATTGGACCCCTGCATGAAGGGTTATTCCATGTGTTTGTGTAGGCTAATTTAGGCCTTGGTGTGCAATTAGCAATAATTTGTATTTTGTGTATTTAACCTAACTGAGGCACCCAAAAACCATGCAATAAATTCAGTGATACTTTAGGGCATGTTTCACCCCTAGAATTATTTTTGGGATTTTTGGAATTAAAAATACCACTTAATGGAATTTTTCAAATTATAGGTCCTTTTGTAAAATAAATGGGAAAAATAGGTTTTGGCTATAGAAAACTTTCAGATTCAGCCAAGTCAAAGTATGGTGTTTTAATTGACTTAAGAAAATTTCTTATCTCTGTTTGGCAACTGTTAGAGCAAAATTCATGGAAATGACCATTTTACCCTTTTTGTAAATGTTTATGAATTAGTATAAATACTTGTTGGATAATTGTGAAAATAATCCTAGAGTTGCATAACTGTTATATTAGTCTTGTAGATTTATATCAGAATTTTTGGGTACAATATTAATTATTAATTAGCATAATGGCATTTTTGGTAAATAATTAAGAATGGATTTTGATAGACCATTACCTTGTAGAAATTAATAAAAACTCTGCCATTAGTCATAAAATGGTAATATAAATGCTCAGTAATTTTCCTGGAATTTTGGTGTATATATTTCTTGTACTTCATTTGGAAAGTGATAAATAGGTAGAATTTGTATTAATTATGGGAAAAATAGAAATATAAAAAGAGAAATTATGAAATGTTGTAGACAGTAATATTTTATTCATATGCAACTCAGGAAAATTCCTTAGGTCAGAAGATTTTAATTGATAATACTTCTTGTGTAAAATGACCTAGGGAATAATTTAAAAGATTTATTTAAAGGCCTTAATGACCTAGGAAAATTATGAAAATCAACCCACTCATTTTATTAGTCCATACCACCCTAGGATAAATATTTGGGGTCAGTTGGATCAAGGATTTAGAAGTTCGATTTCAGGGTGGTGTTAGGTCATGGGGTGCGCATAGTAAAAGTAGGCTGGACTATAGGTCGCCAGGGGATAAATCAACAACTGAGTTAGAGTCTAAGTTCGGAAGTATAACCCTGGGTGGCAGATGCATTATAGAGACGAGAGTAAAAGTGCAACATTAGCCATGCCTAGGTAGGGTTGACGGAAGACCGTCACTCCTTAATCTATACCTTAAATCACTAGGTCACTCTATGTAACAGGAGAGAGAAAAGGGGGTCTGGGGTAAGAAACAACTAAAGTAAATATCCTTGAGAAAGGGAGCTTTGGGATTCAGCCCATCGCAGCTCCTAGTGCCCCTGAGAACCCTTCACCGGGAATACCTTGGGCAGTCCTGGGACTAACCTTAAGACTCTAAGTATGATAATCTGTAGATAAGAGTAGTCTAATAGGCTAAGTGATCTGGACATGTGCTCACTCGTGCCGGGTTGGAGGGACTTGGAGTCTTTTGACTACTTGCTCACCCGTGCAGAGTTGGAGGAAAGAAATTGGCTTATATACACTCACCCGGCCAGGGTTGGAGGGTTTGTAGCATATACTCACCCGTGGCGGGTTGGAGAGATTTGAGACAGAATAGTCCTTGGAGCTGGAGGCTCAATATATAATACTTGCATGTGCATATACTAGTGGCGGGCCATGCGGTACTGGCCGGTCGTCACACCGACGGCAGTACGGTGGACCAGGCGGGTGCGAGGGTTAGAAGGACCAGTAGGATGTTTATACTGGAGTCTGGAGGACTTTTCCTAATAACGCGCACCCGACCCAACAAGACTGACAGGTAGTCAGCAAAGTGGTACGCAGAGACTCTAGAGTGCACTTGTAGGTGTACAGAGGCGTACAAGAGAGGTCTAGGCCTGATAGTGTGTATACCCGCCTAGAAGGCGGAGACGCCCGCTCCGCTGCTGCCGTAGCCACAACGGTAGTACCTGAGAGTGATGCTAGCTCTCGAAAAGTGGAACTAAAGGTCTGTGATCACGGAGTCGTGTGTGTGTGTTGCACTGCATGTTCATATCATACCCACCATATAGATGCATAACATTAACCTTCATAACAATTTAATTCACCTAATGTATAAGTGGTATGGGACGCTTATACATTAGGACCTGCTATACGATCCCTTAGCCTATAAGCCTGAGTGGGCATGTTTATAGGTTAAGGTTATTTTCCTTTATATATATGCTTGTGACTCTGACACCCCATTGTATAAATGGTATGGGACATTCTATACAATGGGAGCCTGCAAAAGATCCCTTGCTTATGCGTACTGCATAAGTGGAGGTTACATTTCATTATATTTTGATTATATATATACCCTGTTAGTTTCCTGTCACCTGCTCGCCTTTGCCACCCCTTGTTGTCCTCCGCTTCGTCCTCCCGCACGGTGCCTAGGAGTTGCAGGAGGAGGTGCTGAGGATACGACTTAGTCTTTTTGACTAATGGTCGGTGACCTTACTATTTTAGGAGCTCGAGGAGGTGGACCAGCACGTCGAGGAGGCAGGACTTGAGGGGCAGATACCAGCTACTACTACTGGGGCACGTCTACAGGTGATGAGAGAGTTTTAGTTATTCCGCTGCTGTATGTGAGAGTGAGAGAGATTATGATGTACTGGGCATAAGCCCTATTTACTTTCACTTATGTGCTCATTATGGACTGGCTTTTATTTCATTTGATATATATATGTGATGTGGCTGTGGACTTGCTTCTGCTTTTACTCTGATTTATTATGCAATTATTCTCATATTGGCCGAACAGGTTATGATCGTACTAGCCGGCAGAATCGGCGTCTTGCGGTGACGACTAACTCGTGCGTTAGTGTCACCGTAAGGCGGCGGTTCTGGGCATAAGATCCGGGTTGCCTCGGATTTGAGGAACAGGATCTTACAAACTGGTATCACTTGAAACCACGATCATATGAGAATACAGTCCACCACACTGGAACACCCCGCTCCAGCATTAGTTTGCGGACAAACTATGCAGCGGAAGCAGTGGTGTGCCCATGCGTAAAAAGCCACATAATCAATCCATCAAACAATGAGTTAGGCCAATTTTGACGTTAAGTTTTCCTTTATGCAGCCTCCGCAGGATACAGTTCCTCCCCCTCGGCTGCCATTCCGTTCATGCAGACTGAGATGGGGCAAACCCTGACGGCTATCCTGGATGCCTTCAGAGCGCAGCAAGCCCCGGTTCAGCTGCCCAACCCAGGATCGAACTGGTTGAGTGCATTCAAAGTCTGTCCCGCCGCTGTACTGTACGCGGGACAGAAGACGCGGTAAAGACAGAGGAGTGGTTGGAGACCATCCAGGAGCTGCTAGCCGGCATCAGCTGCCCGTCAGACAGGCAGTTCCCCTTGCCACCTCGGCACTAGATGCTCATGCAAAGAGGTGGTGGAAGTCGGTGCGGGACTCTACATTCGCCGACCGGGAGCTGATGGACATATCTTGGGAGGAGTTCAGCGACGTCTTCTTGGAGCATTATGTATCTTCCACAGACCGAGATACCTTGGAGGCGAGGTTTCTGAGACTCCAGCAGGGGAGCCGATCAGTTATTGAATATCAGAGAGAGTTCTCCCATCTGGCGAGGTTTGCAGGCTTCCATGACTGGGACGACCAGAAATACGCGAAGAGATTCTATCACGGGCTCCGCGACTCCTTGAGGCAGCCCTTACTGTTCATTGCCCACGGTACCATGGCGCAGATCATCGAGATGGCAAAGAAGCTGGAGGCTGACCAGCTGTTGGTGCAAGGCAGGGGGAAGAGATCGTGGATGGACAGTCGTTTGGGGAGAGCAGCAGATCGTCTCAGAGGGGAAAGACGATTGGATACAGGAGAGGTGGGGGACGTCGTCGTCCCAACTATAGGCAGGATCAGGGGCCTCCTCCACCTTTGGCTCCCCCACCTATGCAGATTCCCGGACCGATGAGACAGGATGATCGAGGTCAGAGGCAGATCACCTGCTTTGGTTGCGGCCAACCTGGGCACATCAGGACGCAGTGCCCGCTTCAGGTCCACCCTCTTCCTCCTCCTCCACCTCCAGTGGCCCCTCCAGTTCACCAAGGCCGAGGACGAGGACGAGGACGGGGACGAGGCCGAGGCCGAGGATATCACGGCCGAGGCCGAGACCGGGAGCAGGTAACGCGCTGGATCTCACGGAACAGAGGGACCCAGAGGAGGTGATTACAGGTACTTAAAATTTTGTAAGATTTATAAATTTTAAAATTTTCTCTTTCTAAGAATACCTTAGACATTAATAGTAATACTATTCTTTGAACTCAAACGAACCCAGGCATAGTGATGATTAGCGGCAAGCCCGCTCACACCCTCTTCGACACGGGTGCGTCACACTCCTTCGTATCGGACTCGTTATTGAAGGATTAGAGGGAGTGGAGAAGTTTTCCGGTTTGGAAAAGAGAGTGCGACTCCCTGATGGTACGGAACTTCGAACCACAGACTGCTGCAATATGGATGTCGAGATAAGAGGCAAAGCGTTCGAAGCCCCGGCAACAGTTCTGAGCCTACCGGATTATGATCTGATCCTAGGCATGAATTGGCTTCATTGGAACTACGCGCAGATAGATTGCCCCTCGAAGAGGATCACACTCAGACACGGGGACTCCCACGTCATCATTGAAGGTACCCGTTCCATTCCCCGACTCTCTTTATCTTCAGTACAGGCCGTTAAGGCCTATGAACAGGGAGAAGAGGTATACCTCATTTGTTTCGAGATGGCTGTGGTAGAGAGTTCCATAGCTGATATTCCAGTGGCACGAGATTACGCTGATGTCTTTCCGGAGAAGTTACCTGGGCTACCACCATCGCGGGACTTAGACTTCAGGATCCAGTTGGTGCCAGGGGCAAGACCAGTGTCCCGAGCACCCTACAGAATGGCCCCTAGAGAATTGGCAGAATTCAGGACACAGTTACAGGAACTGGTGGAATCGGGTTTGTACGACCGAGTTCTTCGCCTTGGGGAGCACCTGTTCTATTTGTGAAGAAGAAGGACGGATCGCTGAGGCTATGTATAGATTATAGAGAACTGAACCGATTGACGGTTCGGAATACATATCCATTGCCACGGATAGATGAGCTCTTCGATCAGCTTCAGGAGCTTGCTGGTTTTCAAAATTGGATTTGCGCTCGGGTTATTTCAGCTCCGCATCAGAGAAGAAGATATACCGAAGACGCCTTCAGCTCCCGTTATGGCTTATATGAGTTCACGGTGATGCCGTTCGGGCTCACGAATGCTCCCTCGGCTTTATGACGCTCATGAACAGGGTATTCGAGCCTTATCTGGACCGGTTTGTTATAGTCTTTATTGACGACATTCTGATTTATTCACGATCTAGAGGAGCACGCAGAGCATTTAGCACTGGTATTGCAGAAGTTAAGAGAATTTCAGATGTATGCGAAGTTCTCAAAATGTCAATTCTGGCTTCAGGAAGTGGCCTTCCTAGGACACACAATCAGTGGAGCTGGATTAGCTGTGGATCCTGCTAGATAGAGGCAGTACGGGATTGGCCACGGCCAAAGACAGCGTCAGATATCCGTAGCTTCTTGGGTCTGGCAGGTTATTATCGTAAGTTCGTGGAGGGGTTTTCAAGGATAGCCCTCCCCCTCACGTCCTTGACGAAAAAGGATGCCGCATTTGACTGGACAGAGCGGTGCGAGTCAGCATTTCAAGAGCTTAAGGATCGGCTCACTTCGTCCCCCATCCTTGCACTTCCCTCGGGGAGTGAAGGATTTCAGATATATACAGATGCGTCCTATCAGGGGATGGGTGCAGTCTTAATGCAGCACGGACATGTTATCGCTTATGCTTCGCGACAGCTGAAGAAGCATGAGCATAACTATCCTGTACATGATCTCGAGCTCGGGGCCGTAGTCTTTGCCCTCAAGACATGGAGACATTACCTCTACGGGATTCATTGTGACATATACTCCGATCATAAGAATCTCAAATACATCGACACGCAGAAGGTTCTGAACCTGCGACAGAGGAGGTGGCTTGAGTTCCTCTGCGATTCGACTATAAGATGCACTATCACCCGGGAAAGGCGAATACTGTAGCAGATGCTTTGAGCAGGAGAGCCGGCACTTCTGGACCGGAGTCCCGGGTGATGTCTATGGAGCTACTACGCATGATGGAGGATATGCAGATTACCATGGTTTCGGAAGCCGAGCCAGTGCTCTATCGAGAGTACCTGAACTCTTTTGTCAGCAATGATGATATACAGAAACGCATTCTTACACATCAGAGATTGGATACTGATCTAGAGCCTATCTTTGACGCTCTAAAAGGAGGCAAGCATGAGGATTATACGCTGGAGGACGACCTTCTTCGATCCGTGGCCGAGTGTACATTCCAGCAGGAGGTGAGATCCGGGATGACATCCTCAGAGAGGCACACTACTCAGATATCAGTGCAATCCCGGTATCACCAAGATGTGGGCTGACTTACGGCGGACCATGTACTGGCCAGGAATGAGAGGGAGATCATATACCTGGTGACACACTGCGAGACTGCCAGCGAGTGAAGGCCGAATGCAAGAGCCCAGGCGGTATATTACAGCCACTGCCAGTCCCAGAGTGGAAGTTCGAGGATATCTCTATGGATTTGTTCACGGACTCCCTCGCTCTCATTCTGGGCACGACTCCATCTGGGTCATTGTAGACAGGTTGACCAAGGTAGCACGTTTATCCGGTCAGAAAGATGCCCGGTTGCCGTACTGGTGAGGTTGTTTGTAGAGCAGTTCGTCCGGTATCACGGAGTACCCAGGTCTATTGTTTCAGATAGGGATGGGTCGCTTTACCTCCAGGGAATGGAGGGCAGTGCACGCGTACTTGGGATCCAGACTTTCCTTTAGCACTGCCTTCCACCCGCAGACGATGGTCAGACGGAGCGGACGATACGCACTATGGAGGACCTGCTCAGGTTATGTATTTGGATACAGGGAAACCTTGGGAGAGGCTACTGCCGTTGATCGAATTCTCATACAACAACAGCCACCAGGCCAGCATCGGGATGGCTCCTTACGAGGCGCTTTATGGGGAGAAAATGCCGGACTCCGCTATCCTTGGTGCAAGATGTGGATACTCGAGCCCTTGGGTCGACTTTGTAGAGGATACGGAGGCTCGGATTCATTTGATCAGGGATCGGCTTCTGGAGGCTCAGAGCAGAAAGCGAAATATTATGATGCTCGACACCGAAAGTGGAGTTCCAAGTTGGGGACAGGTTTTCCTGAAAATCCGACCGGTACCGGTATTTCTCGGATTCAGAGACATAAGAAGCTCAGCCCCCGGTATATGGGACCATACCTGATTCTGGAGCGTGTGGGCCCTTGGCTTATCGGCTGCAGCTACCTCCGGAGCTGAGCAGCCTACACGATGTGTTCCATGTCTCTTCTTTGCGAAGAGCTCTCCTTGCCCTGAGCAGCATGTCCCTACTGCAGCTGGACCGTAGAGCTGAACGTTCGGTTAGATTGGAGCCGATCCGGATCGACGATTCAGCGGTTCGAACGTTGAGGAAAGAAGGTTCCACTCGTAAAGGTGCTGTGGTCCAACCATGGACAGGAGGAGCCACACCTGGGACCTAGGGATCTGATGCGGAGCGTCATCCAGAACTATTTACATCAGGTACTTTTATGTTATTTTCTGCAAAAATTCCTTAACAATTTCTGCAATTGGAACCCGTAGACCCAAACTTAAATTTCGGGGACGAAATTATTTCTTTGTTTATAGGATTTGTAACATCCCAATGTTACTTCTAGACCCCTTAACTTAGATTGGGTTAGGCATGGGGGGGTGTGTTAGGGTAATGAGCTAGGTTTGACCCTAGATAGAGGGTTGTAGCCATGTGGGGCCCACCATGGGGCCAAAGTCAAACTAGGTCAACTAGCCTAAACAGGAACTTAGCCACACCATGACCCCACCATGATGCCCTAACCCTAAGTACAATCTAAGTGGACCCAAGGTAGGTCAGGGGGTCAACCAGTTGACCATGATGGGTCAAGTCAACACCTTGACCTAAATAGTGAAAATGGTGCCCTAGCCCAATTCACTGGGTTGGGTCCACCCAAATAACCCAAACTCATTAGGTGGGCCTAAAGTGACCCTATACCCCCTATGGACGAGAAAAAATGGGCCATGCAATGGTAATTTGGGAATTACCTAGGAGAGAGAAAATATGATAAATAGGAGAGAGAAATGTGGAGGAGTTATTTTGAGCCACTTGGGCTCATCCCACCAACCCACCATGGGTTGGCTCACCATTGCATGAGTATTAGGAGGTGTGGGACCCCCACATGCTGCCTTGGGCCAAGCCCAAACCCAACCCAAGCCCAATATGACCTAACCCATTTATGGAAGTCAACTCCCTCTCTTCACTCACCCAACTTGGCCCTAGACTTTACCCGACCCACTAAGGTCAGTCAACCCTCATGGACCAGTGGGGCCCACTCCCAAGCCCACCTAGCCGCCAAACCCACTAACCCGACCCCCAACATTGGTGAAATCGCCTAGGCTTTGGTGAAATCGCCCCCCATCTTTAACTCAGCCCCAAACCACTTCCCCCTCTCATTTCCATCCACCTCCTACCCCTGAGACAGAGAGAGAGAGCCGGAGACCCACAGCTGCCATGGCCAACAGAGGAGGAAATCGCCGGAGCTTGCATGCCATGGGAAATCGCCGCCACCCTCAGCCACAACCGCCGCCGTTGGTCCGTATCCCCTCCCCTCTTATTGTACTAGTATCCTAGATCATCTAGGTTAGAGGTCGAGCTCAAACGAGCTCGACACAGGAATCAAAAAGCATGGAAAAAGCTTTAAAATGGCGGCCTGGAGGTTTTTTCGGGTTGGTTGCGCCGCCGCCGTCCGCCGCTCTCCGCCGTCCAGTCGCCGGCCAGATCAAGCTCCGGCCACCGTGAGGCCGGGAAGCAATTGGCCGGAGGCCCCGCCGCCGGCGATGGCCAGAATCCACCCCGCAAGGGACACCTGCTCGGGTTTTGGCCTGCATGCAATGCATGGGGAAGAAGACTCAGCAGCCGTCAGATCTACATCAAGATCTGTGCTTGCTGATATAAATTTCTTAATATTAAATACATATATGAATGTAAGATTAAATGTCACAATATATCAGACACCTTGCATGTTGTTTATGAGGTACCTAGAGGCCCCATCTTAGGATGAACCCTGAATGAAAAAGTAGGTAGATGGGTTAACTTTGCAATGCCACAGAAAATCATGACTTTTGGACCAGTAGGCTGCCATGTAGGGCTGTTTTGCTAGGACTGCCCCTAAACTAGGGCAGAAACCAAATTTGATGCCCAAGTCAAACCAAGCATCACCATGACCTGAAATTTTGGTCATGGGTGTATTTAGGGCATGCCTATGCCCTGCCAAAAATTTGGAATTTTTGGAAGAAATTTTTCTATAGTTTTTATCAAAAATATCAAAATTAAATTAAGGGCATAATTGTAATTTTAGGCACCCAAATGACCCCAAATTTGGTGGTATGTCCTTGGGGTCATTATTGGTGTCGGTGTCAAGTAGAAATTTCAAGGCAATTGGACCCCTGCAGAATTGTTATTCCATGTGTTTGTGTAGGCTAATTTAGGCTTGGTGTGCAATTAGCAATAATTTGTATTTTGTGTTTAACCTAACTGAGGCACCAAAAACCATGCAATAAATTCCAGTGATACTTTAGGGCATGTTTCACCCCTAGAATTATTTTGGGATTTTTGGAATTAAAAATACCACTTAATGGAATTTTTAAAATTATAGGGTCCTTTTGTAAAATAAATGGGAAAAATAGGTTTTGGCTATAGAAAACTTTCAGATTCAGCCAAGTCAAAGTATGGTGTTTTAATTGACTTAAGAAAATTTCTTATCTCTGTTTGGCAACTGTTAGAGCAAAATTCATGGAAATGACCATTTATACCCTTTTTGTAAATGTTTATGAATTAGTATAAATACTTGTTGGATAATTGTGAAAATAATCCTAGAGTTGCATAACTATTATATTAGTCTTGTAGATTATATCAGAATTTTGGGTACAATATAATTATTAATTAGCATAATGGCATTTTTGGTAAATAATTAAGAATGGATTTTGATAGACCATTACCTTGTAGAATTAATAAAACTCTGCCATTAGTCATAAAATGGATATAAATGCTCAGTAATTTTCCTGGAATTTGGTGTATATATTTCTTGTACTTCATTTGGAAAGTGATAAATAGGTAGAATTTGTATTAATTATGGGAAAATAGAAATATAAAAAGAGAAATTATGAAATGTTGTAGACAGTAATATTTATTCATATGCAACTCAGGAAATTTCCCTTAGGTCAGAAGATTTTAATTGATAATACTTCTTGTGTAAAATGACCTAGGGAATAATTTAAAAGATTTATTTAAAGGCCTTAATGACCTAGGAAAATTATGAAAATCAACCCACTCATTTTATTAGTCCATACCACCCTAGGATAAATATTTGGGGTCAGTTGGATCAAGGATTTAGAAGTTCGATTTCAGGGTGGTGTTAGGTCATGGGGTGCGCATAGTAAAATAGGCTGGACTATAGGTCGCCAGGGGATAAATCAACAACTGAGTTAGAGTCTAAGTCGGAAGTATAACCCTGGGTGGCAGATGCATTATAGAGACGAGAGTAAAAGGCAACATTAGCCATGCCTAGGTAGGGTTGACGGAAGACCGTCACTCCTTAATCTATACTTAAATCACTAGGTCACTCTATGTAACAGGAGAGAGAAAAGGGGGTCTGGGGTAGAAACAAACTAAAGTAAAATATCCTTGAGAAAGGGAGCTTTGGGATTCAGCCCATCGCAGCTCCTAGTGCCCCTGAGAACCCTTCACCGGGAATACTTTGGGCAGTCCTGGGACTAAACTTAAAGACTCTAAGTATGATAATCTGTAGATAAGAGTAGTCTAATAGGCTAAGTGATCTGGACATGTGCTCACTCGTGCCGGGTGGAGGGACTTGGAGTCTTTTGACTACTTGCTCACCCGTGCAGAGTTGGAGGAAAGAAATTGGCTTATATACACTCACCGGCCAGGGTTGGAGGGTTTGTAGCATATACTCACCCGTGGCGGGTTGAGAGATTTGAGACAGAATAGTCCTTGGAGCTGGAGGCTCAATATATAATACTTGCATGTGCATATACTAGTGGCGGGCCATGCGGTACTGGCCGGTCGTCACACCGACGGCGAGTACGGTGGACCAGGCGGGTGCGAGGGTTAGAAGGACCAGTAGGATGTTTATACTGGAGTCTGGAGGACTTTTCCTAATAACGCGCACCCGACCCAACAAGACTGACAGGTAGTCAGCAAAGTGGTACGCAGAGACTCTAGAGTGCACTTGTAGGTGTACAGAGGCGTACAAGAGAGGTCTAGGCCTGGTAGTGTGTATACCCGCCTAGAAGGCGGAGACGCCCGCTCCGCTGCTGCCGTAGCCACAACGGTAGTACCTGAGAGTGATGCTAGCTCTCGAAAAGTGGGAACTAAAGGTCTGTGATCACGGAGTCGTGTGTGTGTGTTGCACTGCATGTTCATTTCTATACCACCATATCATATGCATAACATTAACCTCATAACAATTTAAGTCACTAATGATAAGTGGTATGGGACGCTTATACATTAGGACCTGCTATACGATCCCTTAGCCTATAAGCCTGATGGGGATGTTTATAGGTTAAGGTTATTTTTCCTTTATATATATGCTTGTGACTCTGACACCCCATTGTATAAATGGTATGGGACATTCTATACAATGGGAGCCTGCAAAAGATCCCTTGCTTATGCGTACCTGCATAAGTGGAGGTTAATTTCATTATATTTTTATTATATATACCCTGTTAGTTTCCTGTCACCTGCTCGCCTTTGCCACCCCTTGTTGTCCTCCGCTTCGTCCTCCCGCACGGTGCCTAGGAGTTGCAGGAGGTTGCTGAGGATTACGACTTAGTCTTTTTTGACTAATGGTCGGTGACCTTACTATTTTAGGAGCTCGAGGAGGTGGACCAGCACGTCGAGGAGGAGGACTTGAGGGGCAGATACCAGCTACTACTACTGGGGCACGTCTACAGGTGATGAGAGAGTTTTAGTTATTCCGCTGCTGTATGTGAGAGTGAGAGAGATTATGATGTACTGGGCATAAGCCTATTTACTTTCACTTATGTGCTCATTATGGACTGGCTTTTATTTCATTTGATATATATATGTGATGTGGCTGTGGACTTGCTTCTGCTTTTTACTCTGATTTATTATGCAATTATTTCATATTGGCGAACAGGTTATGATCGTACTAGCGGCAGAATCGGCGTCTTGCGGTGACGACTAACTCGTGCGTTAGTGTCACCGTTAAGGCGGCGGTCTGGGCATAAGATCGGGTTGCCTCGGATTTGAGGAACAGGATCTTACAAAGTATGCAGAGGCCTGCACTACAGTAAATATTCTAACGCAAGGACTCCAAAAGAACATAGCTGATCTAGCGGTGGTGAACCAAAAATGCAATGTTGTGGACGACACATCAAGCTATTCGATGCCAACATGGTGAATCTCAATGTAAATCAGACTTCCCTTCTAACTGAGTTCACTAAGACTGCAAAGAAATATAGATGAGTCACTACATTTCTTATGCAAACTCAATGCCCTCGAAGCCAAAAAAGGGTGAGAAATGAATATACAGCTAAGATGGCAGGCTGTAGAACAGAGTTATGGTCAACAACTTCAAACAGTCAAATAAGTATGTTTTGATAGCTGTCACTGGCTAGTTCAGCAAGCATCGGTATACAAATCCCAATTCGGTTCTGCTCCCTGATGAGGTTACCACTACTGCTGATGAGGGGTGAAAGTGTTGAGGAGGTTCTCTTAGTGAAGCTGATGCTAAGAAGGCTGCTAGGGCTGCTGCCAAAGCTGCACGCAGTGCCATGTTTGACCAGGAAGCCATAGCAAAAGGAAAAAATAGAAAACTCCAAAGAAGGGAGTCCAACGAGACTCCAACTTAGAAGGAAGTAAGATTGAAGGAGAGTGATGTGAGAAATGAAACAAGGAGTCCTATCTCGAGGAGTATTATGTTGGACAATTTTATGCTACAACAGCGGGGGGAAATTAAGCGAAATGAAGTATATAATCACATAAGAGGGGGAGCTGCACAAAAAATATGAAGTTAAACAAAATATTATTTTCAGGACTAACACTGTGGAACATAAAGCTCCTCCTCCCAAGTACTATCCGAAGCCCATGGAATATTTGAGAGACAAAGTAAGAAGTACTTGCTCAACAACTGAAGGATGATCTAGCTAAGAAGAAATAGGCTTGGGATTTTGGCTTGTCATTTCCTTTATGCATGTATATCTCTTCATGTATTTATATGAACAATTCTCTTTGGATATATTTATATATATATATATGATCTCATGTTGACTCAAGTATTATTCTGTATGCTTTTAATATTCTGTGTCTTGTCTTTCTTATTTTGTTAATGAATATTACTCTGGTTGGTGTAATTAATCTTAGCTTGTAGGATTTTAGCTTCTTCAAATAGGGGGAGATTGTTAAGTATTGTAACCACAATTACCTGGATTTGAAGAAGCCTCCGGTCAAGCTAAGATGAATTCACAATGTATTTGACGATATTTCTTCAAGTTGTACTTGCAGTTATCCCATGCTAAGTACACACCAATGTAAGGGTACAGCGTGTCAATATACACGGGTCTGCACAACGTAATCCCTCGTTGAGCATATCAGTGTGTTGGCTCACGTGTACTCTCTCTATTGGAGTGTACTTATTTTCAAGTACAGGGTTGAGATAGATCAAGAGCAGAAGAGGAGCAAGGATGGGTCAAAGACCAAGTCATGGGAAGAAAGAAGAAAAATCTTCTAAGGAAAATTCATCGGGAATCACTAAGTGATTCTCGCCGATTCGACGGGAATCACCAGTGATTCTCGTCGAATCGTCGAGAATCACTCGCCGTTTCCCGCCTATGACATCCGGCTGACAGTACGCATTCAAGAAATCAGCTAAGGCAGAATCGACGAGAATCTTAAACTGATTCTCGCCGAATCGTCAAGAATGACTTTGCATTCTTGCCGATTCTTCGAGAATGGGCTTGATTCTCGCCGATTCCCTCCGGATGTCAGGGATTTCAACTGGAATTCTTCCAAGAAAATTCGATGGGAATCATGAGTGATTCCCGCCGACTTCGACGGGAATCACCAATGAATCTCACCGAATTTGCCTTTGGCGAATTTAATCTGCTCGCTGGACTGAACCAAGTTGAAGGGCGTTGATTAGACCAGGCTTAGGGTTTCGTCTTGTGGGGCCCACAACGGTCATGAAGGGTTGTTCTACAGTATATATAGTCGCGTAATTTGAACTTACACTGCAGCGAAGAAAATGAGAAAGGAACACGGCCGCCGAGCGTGACCTAGCCGATCGCGGACTTCCTCTCGTCGCCGTCGTCGCTCGCAAGCCGTCGTCGCTCGCAAGTTGTCGCCGCCGCAGGTCTTAAGTATTCCTTGATCTCCCGATGACAGAACCGAGGCTAAGCTTAGCGTCTCACGTTTCTCTCTCGAGATCCCTTGTCTCTCGATTTGTTGAACGAGAATATTTCTCCCCTCCGAATCGATTGAGACGATTGATCCGAGTAAGATCGTTGGTAGACCTTACTTGCTTCGTCAAGAAGTTTGGATCTACAAAGCATAGCCGCCGCAATCATTTGTTGCTGCCGATCTTAACAAGATCCTCTCCAAGAGAGTGCTCCAGTAGTGGACTCTTCGTCTTCATCAAGAACGCTTCAACGAACGAAGATGGACTTCGGGTTCTCCATACTTGAAGTTTGTATTTTTGTACAATCTAATTTTCATGTTGTTGTAAAGGAATAGTGATTCCTAGTTGTAAGGGTTGGGTGCAACCCGTGGTGGAGGAGTAGTTACTCCTTCGGGTGGAATGGTTTCTTCCATAGTGTGAGGATTGGATTTCAATCCGCTTGGTGAAGTGACCGAGTCATCCCTTGTTGGGAGATAGGTCGAAGGGGGAGAGTGGACGTACCCAATTTGGGGAACCACTATAATTGCTTTTGTGCTTTTCTGTGTTTTGGTTGTTTTCTTGTGCAGGTTATCTTTATTACGCAAAAGACTGCAAATCACCTATTCCCCCCCCATAGGTGAAGTTAGTTGACACTAGATAACTTTCACTAAGGATTGCTACCCCCTGCCTCAGATCGACGCTCTAGTTGATTCAGCCATTTATTTTTCTATTATGAGCTTTTTGGATGCTTTTTCAGGTTATCACCAGATTAGGATGAATCCCCCCGATGTCAAGGATGTTTCCTTCATCACAAGGGAAGGGTGCTGACATTCGCAACCCTACAAGAGTTTAAGATGAGGCTAAACCCCCAGAAGTGTGTCTTCAGGGCTAGCCGAGGCAAGTTCCTTGGACACCTTCTAACCCCAGCGGGGGTCGAGCCTAACCCGAATAAGGTGAATGCCATCATGAAGCTCAAATCCCCACGCATCGCCAAAGAGGTTCATCGTCTAACAAGAAAGCTCGTCGGGTTGAGTCGATTTCTCTCTCGTGCCGAGGAGAAGTGTTCACCATTTTTCAAGACGCTTCGGGGGAACCAAATGTTTGAGTGGACAAAGGAATGTGAGGAGGCCTTCCAAGCATTGAAGGCTCAATTATCCCAAGCACTGCTCCTTTAGATCCTGAAGGAAGGGGAGGAACTAGCCCTATATCTTGGGGTAGGGGTCGAGGCGATAAGTTCTATTTTGGTGATGGAAGAGGGGAAGAAACATCTCCCAATCAATTACATCATTAGGATTCTGAAGAAGGCAAAGCTGCGCTACCCCATCTTGATGCAGCGTATGTCACTGTGAAATTTTAAACGGAGAAAACTCTAATTCGCCTACAACGCACGCTTGATTGTTCGCACCTACTCAAGCATCTATCGCTCACAATACGTTCCTTTCCGCATACAATCCAAAATAAATCGGAGGAGTGTCAACTCTAAAATAGCGATCAAAATATGAGTCGACTTGTTCCCCAAGAAAATGCAAAGGTTTCCAATCCTTTTCAAGAACAAGACCAAGGCAATAAGCCCAGATCTAATCAAGCAAAATGGATATACCCGATCCGGAAAAAGAAATGAGATCAATAACATTTTTAAATCAGAGATTTGAAAGCGTTTGAGATTTAAAATCACGGAGAACATGATGGTTCTTCCTCCACAAATCTAACAAGAAGAAAGCACAAGAAAAGAGAGGGATTACCCAACCAAGAAGTAGAACACACAAGATAAGTGGGATAATCACTCTCTCCACGGATCCACCGGCTTCACACCGAATTGGGATGTAACCTTCTTCCACGGAGTCGCATCGATAGAAGCCACGCCGGAGTCGCACCGAACGGGGATGGAGGATGCAAAGGATGGCTTCACACCAAAAGGTGGGGTGGCTAGAGGAGTCTCTCCATGGCCGAAATTCCTTAGCAAGGGGAATGGTATAGGTTTTCAAAATATTCAATATATTAACTCATCATAATAGCATCCTTTAAATAGGAGTTACAAATGAAATCCAACAATCCAAGATTTGAGATGAAGATCTCAAATCTTAACTCATCATAATAGCCTCCTCTAAATAGGAGTTACAAATGAAATCCAACCATACAAGATTTGAGATGAAGATCTCATCAATCCGGATGGTTAACAGCACACCAAATGTCTAACAACACACCAACATTAAAATAAACATATTACAAGTTATATTTTAAAGCAGATAGAGTTAAACTAATTAAAACTATTCAAAACTTCTTCAAGTAGGCTTTGCACGCCGCGGACGGAGGTTGTAACGCAGATTTCTGTTAGTAACCGTGGCGTTGTCATGACACCTAAAATCTTTATGTTGTTGCGTCGCGGCAACCGGGTCGTCATCAAGAAGTGTTGGAGGAGTCGCGCCATCAATCCTCCCCCACTCAAAATCGCGTATCTCTGATGCGTGGTCCAAGAGATAGTGGCGGAGAAGCTCGGCATCCAAACGTTGAAGCTCTGTCACGAGTACCCATGAGTCGTTAGAAGGGGGCGATCATGCCAATGGATGAGGAAGCGGTAGGTT
Source organism: Platanthera zijinensis (assembly GCA_039513925.1). NCBI lineage: Eukaryota > Viridiplantae > Streptophyta > Magnoliopsida > Asparagales > Orchidaceae > Platanthera > Platanthera zijinensis. Next base: position 53,739,646 of record CM077089.1, read on the forward strand.
GCACCATCAGGAGTAGTAAGTGGCTCAGCAGCATGAATCACATCTGGAATGAGAAATGTCTTCGGGAACTTGGGAAACATGTCAGCAGTAGGAATAAAAGAAGACAACTTACCATCCGATATTATACCTGTGGGAACCATAAGAGAGAGATCATCTGTACTACCACTCCCCAACCCATTAGAAATATTAGTGGAGGGATAATACGACAAAGAAGTAAGCTCTTGTGGAGGCGAAATAAACATCGTTAAATTCGAGACATTAAAAAGGGGTGAAACACCCCAATCAGCAGGCAAATCTAAGACAAAAGCGTTATCGCCTAGTTTCTTTATAATCCGAAAGGGGCCGGCTCGCTTTGGCGCTATCTTTTTAATGGTGTTGGTTGGCATTCGTTCGGGAACTAAGCGGACTAAGACTTGATCGCCGACTTGAAAGTGCGACACTCACCTTTGTTGATTAGCATGTGCTTGATAGGAGTCATATTGGGAGGTCAAGGTTGCTCGGATATGTGTGTGTAAATCATGAATGTGTTGGGTGAAGGATTGTGCAAATTGACTTGTTTTATAGGTTGGTGGTAACGGAACCAAGTCAAGGGGCACCGGATCCTTATACCCGTGAACAATCTCATTAGGGGACATACCCGTGGACCTATTTTTTTGAATTATTATAGGCCAATTGGGCATGTGGAAGAATTAAATCCCAAGACATTTAAGAAGATTTCCTAGGCTCCTATTGACTACCTCCGTCTGTCCAAAAGTTTGAGGATGATAAGCCGCGGAGAATAGTAATTTTGTTCCCATAAGAACCCACAAGGTTTTCCAAAAGTAGCTAGTGAATTTTACGTCCCTATCTGAGAGAATTGTCTTCGGCACTCCTTGGTGACTAACGACGTCCTTAAAATACAGCTTCGCTATGTGAGAAGCGTCGTTGGTCTTACTACAAGCAATAAAATATGCCATTTTGGAGAACCTATCCACAACGACGAGAATAGAGTCGTGACGTCGAAGGGTGGGGGGAAGGCCTAATACAAAGTCCATTCTCACATCTTCCCATGGTACGGACGGGATAGGTAGCGTGGTGTACAAACCTACGTTGGATTTAGTACCCTTAGAAACTTGACATGTACGGCAACTGTTCACTACCCTCACAACCATCGCCTTTAGTTTAGGCCAATAGAATTTCTCCTCGACGAGCAAAATCGTTTTGTCTCTCCCAAAGTGTCCACTCAAGCCACCACTATGTAACTCCCAAATGATGTGTAGTCGCAAAGAGGAGCGCGGGATACACAATTTCCCATGCTTGAATAGATAACCGTCCCTAAGTGAAAAGGCTGTGATGGTCGTGGGAGAGCTATCCTGGGCAGATAAATATGGCTCCTGAAAATCAGGGCATGTGGCGTATTCATCCTTTATGCGCTCGAACCCTACCACGTGGACTTGCCTGGAGGAAAGCAAGAGGGTGAGGCGACTGAGTGCGTCAGTGACTCGATTTTCGGACCCCTTAAGGTGCTTAAGAATAAATGTGTATTCCTGCAAGAAGGATACCCATTTAGCGTGGCGCGGGATGATTTTGTGCTGACCGTTGATGAATCGTAACGCATCATGATCGGAGAGGATGACAAACTCCTTAGAAAGAAGATAGTGCCTCCAGTGATGTAAACACCTAACCATCGCATAGAACTCGCTATCATAATTGGAATAATTTAGCTTAGCGCCCGCTTATTTCTCACTAAAATAGCTAATCGGGTGACCCTCTTGACTCAAGACACTGCTAATTCCTAAGCCAGATTCATCACACGTAAGCTCGAAGACCTTGGTGAAGTCATGGAGATGCAACACTGGGGCTTCGGTCATAAGCTCTTTAATACGACGGAATGCAAACATGGCGGATTTCGTCCATGTTAATTTTACCTTCTTCATGCAGTCAGTAATGCGTTCCATAATGCTACTAAAATCGCATATGAAATGACGATAGAAGGTAGCTAGTTCATGGAAACTACGCACCTCTTGAAGGCTAGTGGGCTCGGGCAAGTCTTTAATCGCTTGAACCTTTCCTGGGTCAACACGAATACCATTCGAACCAACTATGTAACCTAAGAATTCGACTTCCGAAACGTAAAATGTGCATTTCTTAGGATTTAGAAATAAGGTTTCCTTCTGTAAGGTGGTGAGGATCACTTAGATGTGGGAGATGTGTTCGGCGGGGGAGGCGCTAAAAACTAGGATGTCGTCGAAATATACTACAACAAACTTCCCCATATACGGCCTAAAGACGTGCGTCATCATCCGGGAGAAGGTGCTGGGGGCATTGGATAACCCAAAGGGCATAACCAACCACTCATACAACCCATCGTTAGATTTGAACGTTGTCTTCCATTCATCCCCCTCTCGGATCCTAATCTGGTGGTAACCACTCTGTAAGTCTAACTTCGAGAAGATAGTGGCACCTGAAAGGACATCCAAGAGGTCATCAAGTCGCGAGATTGGAAACCTATATTTTATAGTAATTTTTTTGATAGCCCAGCTATCAACACACATGCGCCAGGCGCCATCCTTCTTAGGGGCAAGATGGGCCGGGACAGCACATGGGCTCATACTCGTCCTAATGAATCCCTTACTCAGTAAATCCTCTATCTGGGTTTATAACTCTTGGTGAGCGGCAGGATTAAGCCTATAGTGAGGTTTGTTAGGTAGGGACGATCCGGGGATAAGATCTATGGCATGTTGTATATCTATAAGAGGTGGCAATGATGCGGGCAGCTCGTCCGGGTAAACGTCCCTAAACTCATCCAACAATACCCGGAGCTCTCGAGGTAAATCATCCAACACGCCACTATCAGTCTTTGAACTCAGGAGGAAGAGAGCGTACATCATACCCTCAATGAAGGAATCCTTCACAAATTCTTTCCTACCAACTAAACTTAATGCCTTCCTCTCTATAGGGACGGTGGCATCCTTAGTCAACACAACCGACTCTTTCGGCACAGTCGGTCTCAAAGTGATGGTCTTGCCATTGAATTTTAACTCATACGTGTTGGCGCGACCGTAGTGTGTCACATCACGGTCATAGTGCTAGGGGCTGCCTAACAACACATGACAAACGTCCATTGGCAGGACGTTGCACCAAACCTCATCCGTGTAGGATTTGAACGACAGGAGAACCGCAGTCAAGGACATATGCTTAACGGCGTTCATGCAACTACCACCATAAATAACTAGTTTGCAATGTTTCTCGCCACTCTTAAATATCAAGGTAAATATACTCAACCTCTTCTAGTCGTCTACGGGGCGAGGGGTGGTCAAAATACAGCACATCACCATAAGGTTGTGATCGTCCTCCAAGTCACTAGGGACTCCTTCTGGGTCGCTCTCCTCTGTGGCCTCGTATACATAATTGTAAGGGTCGGAAGCTGGCTCTAACAAGTCTAGTGTTTTTGTCTTTTTTGGACATTCGTAGGCATAGTGGCCTTGAATGCCGCAAGAGTAACAAGTTGTGTTAGCCTTACTAACCTTCCCTATAGGGACACCCTCACTCGCAGGGTTCTTAGTGTTCCTAGCGGTGATCTCGACTGACTTCGACTCGGTGGATTTGAACTTTCCCTTATCAGGGTATGTGGAAGAAGATGTCGCAGTGGTGGACTTGTTCTTCGAATGAGAGTAACGGGAGTGGGCCTTAGAGGCTAAGTATTTTTCAATGTCCAAGGCGGCATTGAAAGTCGTGTTCAAGTCCGTATGCCCATATCGCAAGAGCTTTCTTTGGATATCGGGGTGAAGACCCTTTCGAAATCTTGAAAAATTCACTTCGGGGATCTCCCTAAGGTCACATCGCACCATGCGGTCCTTAAGTTCACCCAAATATTCAGCCACCGACATTGAGCCTTGCCGAAGGGTAGCAAGCTCATCGAACATCTGTGTCCGATGGTACGCGGGAACGTACTGATCGGTCAACAGGTTCTTCATAACCGGCCAACCTATAAGGTGGGTTCCGGGTCCGGTTCGTAACCTTCGCTCCTAATTCAGCCAAAACGTCTTAGCACGGCCGGTTAACTTCATCCGGGCAACTTAGACCATTTGGGAATCCGTCAGGTTGTGCCACTCGAAGTTACACTCCATGTCTACAGTCCAGTTAAGGAAGGTTTGGGGTTCTCCCATGCCATCATAAGTGGGGACATTTATTTTAATGGCCCTCGTGATATCAAAAACACTCTCGTGGCAGTTTCTCAATGGGGTGCTCGGGGGGAGTCCTCATCGGAATCCGAAACAGGAGTTTGTGGGCGCTGTTGGGCCGCTCAACATTAACGGGAGGCGGGGGTGGCCTTTCCTGATTTTGAAGGATCTGTGCTAAAATGTTCCTAAGCTCGGTCATTTCGTTACGTAGACCTGCTATAGCCTGGGTGCTGGGATCATCATGCTCGTTCGCAGCCATCCTAGACGTAGACGGAGTTGAATATTCCGATCCTAGTCTAGTGCGCATTCAGGTTTAGAAAAATCTTGGAAAGATGATTTTTCCTAGGGCTTTAGCTATACTGAAAATAAAATATTTGTATAGATTCCCAACGTGAATAACACGTAGATCGTTAAATTTTTTTTTTTTGAAATTTCGCTGAAAAATATGGATTTTAGCACGGTATTAACAGACCACAGAAAATAATTTTTTTTTATTTGATTTGTTTTTTTTTATTTTATTTGTTTTTTTTTATTTTCTAAAGGTCCGATCAACCAACAAGGAACGCAGAGAGGATGTTTGCAATGTGAAAGTTGAAACGACCGCCTCTGATACCAAATTGATGAAGCGTATGTCACCGTGAAATTTTTAACGGAGAAAACTCTATTTCGCCTACAACGCACGCTTGATTGTTCGCACATACTCAAGCATCTATCGCTCGCAATACATTCCTTTTCGCATACAATCCAAAACAAATCGGAGGAGTGTCAACTCTAAAGTAGCGATCAAAATATGAGTCGACTTGTTCCCCAAGAAAACGCAAAGGTTGCCAATCCTTTTCAAGAACAAGACCAAGGCGATAAGCCCAGATCCGATCAAGCAAAATGGATATACCCGATCCGGAAAAAGAAACGCGATCAATAATAATTTTAAATAAAAGATTTGAAAGCGTTTGAAATTTAAAATCGCGGAGAACATGATGGTTCTTCACCCACAAATCTAATAAGAAGAAAGCACAAGAAAGTAGAGGGATTACCCAACCAAGAAGTAGAACACACAAGATAAGTGGGAGAATCACTCTCTCCACGGATCCACCGGCTTCACACCGAATGGGGCTGCAACCTTCTTCCACAGAGTCGCACCGATAGAATCCACATCGGAATCGCACCGAACGGAGATGGAGGAGGCAAAGGATTGCTTTACACCAAAAGGGGGGCAGCTAATGGAGTCTCTCCATGGCCAAAATTCCTTAGCAAGGGGAAAGGTATAGGTTTTCCAAATATTCAATATATTAACTCATCATAATAGCCTCCTTTAAATAGGAGTTACAAATGAAATCCAACCATCCAAGATTTGAGATGAAGATCTCATCAATCCGGATGGTTAACAGCACACCAAATGTCTAACAACACACTAACATTAAAATAAAAATATTACAAGTTATATTTTAAAGCAAATAGAGTTAAACTAATTAAAACTATTTAAAACTTCTTCAAGTAGGCTTTGCGAGCCGTGGACGGAGGTTGTAACACAACTTTCCATTAGCGCCCGTGGAGTTGTCATGACGACTAAAATTTTTATGTTGTTGCGCCGCGGCAACCGGGTCTTCATCAAGAAGTGTTGGATGAGCCGCGCCATCACATCTTAGATAAGTTGGCTTTCTCTCTAGTCATCTCGACCAAGAAGCTCAGACCATATTTCCAAGCTCATTTGATCAAGGTTGTGGCAGACCATCCGTTGCACAAGATATTCAAGGGAGTGGAGCACTCAGGATGATTTGCCAAGTGGTCGATCGAGCTCAGTGAGTTTGACGTCTCTTACATACCAAGGCTCTCCATCATAGCACAGGCGATAGCTGATTTTTTGGCTGACTACGTCGTAGAGTTAGAGGGGGAGGAGGCACAGCCGCGAGAGGCATGGAAGATGTTTGTTGAAAGAGCCTCGGGGAAGCACTCCTTTGGGGGAGGGGTAGTATTGATAAGCCCTCAAGGGGTCTCCATAGAGCAAGTAGTGGCGGTGTACTTCCTAGTCACCAACAATCAAGCAGAGTATGAGGTGCTCATAGCAGATTTGTGATTGGCTAAGGAGCACGGGATTCATAACGTTGAAGTGTTCACAGACTCGTTGGATGTGGAGTCACAGATCAGGGGTGAGTATGTGGCTAAGGAGCTTACCCTCATGAAGTACTTGTCCAAGGTGAGAGTTGTTGCTGGTGGGTTTCGATCATTCTCAATCCAGCATGTCCCCAGGGAGGAGAATGAAACGAACGATCGATTGGCCAAGTTTGGACCCAGGAGGGGGACCTTGACCGAGTTGTTTCATCCGACGATTGAGGAGGGCGAGTTGATGGAAGTGGATCGGAGACCCTCATGGGTGGATCCCTTCATAAACTTTCGTACTACCGACGAGCTTCCTGAGGGGACTAAAAATGCAAAGGGCTTCACGCACAAGGCAGCTCATTATCTAATGCATGAAGTAGGGTTGCATCGAAAGATATTGTCAGGGCTCCTAGTGAGATGGGTGGTGGAGGAAGATGTCCCTTGGATCTTAGAGGAAGTGCACTCGGGAGAGTACGAACGTTACTCAGGGGGAAGAACCTAGGAAGCAAGGGTGGTCAGGAAGGGGTACTTTTGGCCATCCCTGAGGAAGGACACGACTAAGTTCGTAAGAAGGTGCCAGAAATGTCAACTATATGCTCCCCTCAAACTCTTGCCTGCCTCGAGGCTCCGAAGAATCACGGCGCCATGGCCTTTCACCATCTGGGGAATGTACTTGGTGGGACCTTTCCCTCCAACAGGTTGGCAGAGAAGGTTCCTCCTAGTCATGATCGACTATTTCTCGAAGTGGTTGAAAGTCAAGGAATTGGCCAAGGTGACCTCCCAAGTCATCCGGAACTTTGTTTAGGGAAAGATCATATGTCAACATGGGTTTCCTCAGGCCATAGTCACAGATAACGGTCCCCCGTTTGCCAGCAAAGAATTCATCAGCTTCTGCACCCAGCTAAGGATAGACCTCAGGTTTGCCTCCATCCACTACCCCAGGAGTAGTGGAGGCGACAGACAAAATCATCGTGAACTTGCTTAAAAAGAAGGTAGAGAACTTGAGGGGTAGTTGGGTGGAGCAACTTCCATCACTATTGTGGGCCTTGCGACGACCCCAAACATGACCATTGGGGAGACCCCTTCAAGCTTTCACATGGATGCGAGGCGGTCCTGCCCGTGGATTTTGAGGTTCGGTCCCCGAGGGTTGCGGCCGCTAACAAAGGAGACGAGGCATGCAGGGAAGAAAATGAAGGGGTGCTATGGCTCTCATTGTACATGGAAGTGGAACTTCATGATGTGGCGGCTGTCAGGCAAGAGGAGGTCAAGAGGCAGATGGAAAAGTATTTCGACAAGCACATACAGATCAAACAATTTGCCGAAGGTGATTTAGTCTTAAAGAAAGTTTACGTTGTCATAAGATCAGCCCCCGATTGTAAGCTCAACCCCAATTGGGAAGAGCCTTACATTGTTTAAAAGGCCCTCGGGTCAGGGGGGTTACCACCTCTAGAATGTGGAGGGGGTATCTTTGAGTAATGCTTGGAGCAGCGATGTTCTGAAACGCTTCTACCCATAGGGGGGGTGTAACGCCACCAATTTTTCGGCAATTATTTAAATCCTCGTTTGGCGTTTCGTTGGCGCATTTCCGGCTCATTCCGTTGTTAGAGTACCTCGTTAGGTGTTCTTAGAGGTTATTGCCTGTTGTGTGGTTTCCCCAGCTAGCCGGCGTCTGTTTTGGAGGCTCTACTGAGCCTCTTAGGGAACCCTTATGCTTTGGCTTCGGGCGAGGTTAGCTCGAGTGCGTGATCGTCGGAAGTTGTTTCCGACTTCGCCGTTGTTTTCGTAGCCCGAGTATTTGTCTACGGTGCGAGTTTGGTTGTAATCCGAGAACGTTAATTTTTGCGTCGTTCCGACGGTCGCTCGTTAGCGAGTCGTCTCCTTATGCGAGCGTATTTGCATGTTTGCACATTTTTTTTGGCATAGCGAGCGATTTAGGCGAGCCGGTGCGATGTTGCACGTACGTGTGCGGGTGCGTGCGTGCGTGGTAGAATCTTGTGCGCACGGATGCATGCTAATAGACGCGTCTATATATATTAGTGCACGTAACTAGTGTGGTTAGTGAGTTTCTTTATTAATTAGTGAGTATATAGTTATAGGATTTTACAGTATTGCTATTTGGTTTTGATTAAATAATTAGTTTTGATTAGTAAGAGATATTATAGTTACCTAATATATGTATAGGGGTTATTGTATATAACTTATTGGATATAGCTTAAGGTATATAATTAGTTTAAATAGTTAATTATTGTATATATATCTTATATATATATAGGTATTGTATATAAGTTATTATATATATATATATATATATATATTTATATATTAGTTATAATAGGTATTAGGTTTCCCCCCCCGCCTCCATTCCGGTTTTTCTTTTTCCCGAGCCAGCACCCGAGCACTCGTACGGAAGAAGGAAGCAGACGCCGACCCTGCTCCGACCGCCCCCTCCCGCCAGTTTTGGCCTCGAAACCTTCCCCTCAGGCCAGATCCGGACTCCTCTCGCCGCAATCTCCGTTCCGAGGTGAGTATTTTGAGATTTCACCGTGTATTTTTCCGTGAATTGGGGTGCGATTTCGCCATTTTGTTTCCTTTCTTTGATGAGTTGTCCTTCTCAGATTTCCTAGCGTATTTGTGTGCTTGAGGCCGGCCGGATTGGAGCGTTGTGCTGGCCAAATTTTTTGGGTGAAAAGGCGAGGCAAGTGCGCCCTTCGCCCTTGCCGTTTTGATCTCGTTATAACTCTATTTCGTCTTTTTAATTACAGAGTATTATTACCCTAAGCTCTCCTACCCGAACCCTACCCGAAACCATAACCAAAACCCTACCTGAAATCTCTTGATTTATCATTTATTTCGTTCTCTTGTATGTAATTGTTCTTGTTAGGGCTTCGTTATGATAGGCTTAGGATGTAGAAGTTATGCAAATAAATGGCGGATTAAGGTTTCGTTTTAGGGGTTTTGGGATTTTGCCTAAGACGTGTTAACCCTAATGCACTCTTGTTAGAACTCATCGCTTGGTAGAAATTATTGCTAGTAAAGCTATTTTATTCGTTAAAGCTTGTGCGAGATACACGGTCAGAACCCGCTCACTTGTTTAAATCTTCCGGCCACACACTCTTGTTAAAAGCCTGTTAATTTCAAGTTATGGTATAGCTCTTGGTATTCTCCTTGGGTGTAAGTCAGGACTAGCATTTTATCAAAGGGCCGATTATTCATGGCTTGGCATAAAAATTACTTGTAGTTGTAGTGGTATCAAGTTAACCGGGTAGGTCTGTTATTAAACTAATTTTATACGTGCAGTTTGAGATTAAATTACGGGCGTAGGTTCAAGGTCCTACTGCTTGTGGGTGTTCAGTTTTTTTTGGGCTGGTTGTACATACCCAGTAGTGAGTCTCTGTTCTGTTTTGTCTTTATAGGGCTCTTAGGTGGGTTGCCCTAGATGAAATAGGGATGTGTTGACTTCTTGATGGTTCATGAAACCACTAGTAAGGGTTTTCCCGAGTCACTTAGTGCTGGAGCAGGATGTGTTTGAGGGGAGAGTTGGACCGATGCCGCCACCCCTGTTTTCTTTATGTCTTATTAAGGCAGCATGGGCTGTTTGGTTGAGTTGGACCGGTGCCGCCGCCACAGCCCTCGAAGATATTTAGGCCTGTTAGACTTGGTTTGACATGTGGTCACCAGTTTAGGCCCTTGTTACTGAGTTTGTCCACCTCCAGTACTAGGTGATTCTTTTCCGCTCCAGTTCTATGGTATTGTTTTATTATTGTGCTAAACTTTTTTTGCAGAGATCCTTGAAGCTCGGCTTCATTCGTGCTCTTGGTGCACTCCCTTTCTGCTCACCCTTGTTGAGTATCAGTTTTACCTGTTTCACTTACTTTCTTCTTCTTCTGTACCTATTTTACTTCATTTTCACTTACTTCTGACCTATTTTTTAATTCCTATGTAATCTATTGTACCCTTGCTTTTCCTTTTGATTGTTGCTTTGCTGAGGTGTTCGTTTTTCTGAATACCTCAGGTACAGGTATTTAGCCGACTGTGCGGCTAGTACGCTCCTGGAGATTTTCTAGCATTTCAGCTACTGCAGTGGTCTTCTGTTCCTCTTGTTTGGGAGGTAGATTTCCTTATACATGTAGTATAGACATACCTACTCACCAGTGGGTTCGTGTCAGTTGTGGATGCCTACTGGTGGTTTCTCTTTTAGACACTTTGCACTTGCTTACTCTGTTAGATTTACTGCTTTTGGTTATCTTAAACTTGCTCTTGGGAGGATTTATGATAGGATGCTAGTTACTTTAAAAACTTATAAAGAAAACTATTATATGTAAATCATAACCAGCATGTTTCCTAAAAAGCTCAAACACTACTTTCCAAAGACGTAAAAAAATGACGATTTTCTTATAGATCTATATAAATTAAATCTAGGGTCTTGCATAGTATAAGGTGTCCCATGTGGACGCTTATGCATTCTCTTAGGATGGTAAAAAGTGAATAAATTATTTTCCGCTACGTATAAGTATAATTTTGAAGTGTGGACTAGATGATCCACGGAGCCGAGGGATACGGCCTTAAAATATAACTGATTTTCCAATTAATAAACTTATGAATTTTCATAAAAGAGGGTAGCTAGTGATTCGCCTGAGCGTCGGCAGTTATCCCATGCTCGACGTGGCATCACGACACGCATTTTCTCGTACTCTGATAAACATTAAATTCGGAGAAAATGCGGGTTGTGACAGTTGGTATCAGAGGGAGGTTGCTTGACAAATTGTCGGGCAACCTTTCCCTGTAAGTATTAGGTGTTTAGAGTCATATCATACACACACCGATATGTTATCAGCACGTCTTGGCTGAAGCACGAACACTACACTCATAGCATGACATGAAGTATACGAGGCATATTATGTAGTATGGGATGCATAATATGTGTTTGTATATGGATCCACCATATGAGGCAACATGTGAGGGTTATGTAGTATGGGATGCATAACCTCACCACATGAATGCGGCTAGCACGTTTTCTTTTTCATTGCATGGAAATGTTATGTAGTATGGGATGCATAACATTTTCATGTGTACACCGCTCATAACATGCATTAGGGCCTTTTTAGAATGCATAGCACAATCATGCATAGCATAACATTGCATAAGCACAACGTGCCAAGCTAAAGATTTGTAGGATGACATATGTACACACATGGTTTTGAGTCAAAAAGAATATAAATACATACATTCATGGTCTAGGCACATGAGTTAGTATGATGGTGGTAAACCATCTTAGGTTAAGCATGATATCATTGTTGTAAAAAATATATATATATATATAAAAAACCCCAGAGCAAGTTGGCAGTTAAAGCAAGTACTTATGTAGGTTTGTCTATACCTGTTTGTTTTGTCCTAGTAGTTGAACTAGGTTTCGATTATTGTGTTGTTTGCTCGTATAGCATGGCGCCTAAGCGTATAGTGTCAAGGTCGACCCCCCCCCCCAATCTGAGGGCGAGTCATCAGGCGCGTAGAGAGAGGCGGTGATTGTAGAACTGCGCTAGTGTATGAGGATCCTGGCAGGTCAGGTAGTGGCGATGCAAGTGCAGTTGCAGGAATTGTTGCCTGCCACCTTAGGACGGCAGCCTAGTGGGCAAACCCCCGCAGTGGTGGAGAATGAGAGCGAGATCAGCAAATTGAATAAGATTGCTTCGAGATTGTCAGCTACTGAAGAGTGCAGAGTAAAAGGTTTCTTGGGTGGCCTCCCAAATGATATTCATCAGCACTCTAATACTTACCAATTCGAGACTGATGTAAGGTCAGTGGAAATTGCTCTTAATGTTGAGACTATGGGTCATGCTAAGGATAGAGACATGATGCTAAAGAAGGATAAAAGGAAGATCGATGAGGGTAAGACCATCCAAGTATCTGCTGATGTTTAAAGGAAAAGGATTAAGGAAATGTGTAGCTTCTGTGGCCGACCAGGCCACCCCTTTGAATGATGTTTTAAGCAAATGAAGGCTCAAAAGAAGGACCAAGTTCAGGAGGTTCAGAAGACCCCCAAAGGAGATCTGTTGTGTACCTCGTGCAAGAAGAAGGGGCATGAGGTGGCCCATTGTTGGGATAAGGGTAAGGTCTGTTTTCAGTGTGGGCAGAAGGGGCATATTAAGGCAAGGTGCCCGCAATTTCAGCCTGCGTTTCAGCCTGCCCCACCTCAAGTTTTACCTCAGGTGCAGTACTTGGTCAAAGGAAAGGGTAAGCTGATCGCGTCGATCGTTTGTTCGTTTAGTTGTGTACGCGATTTGTATAGGGAAGTTTAAGGTAAAGAATAGTTAGGTGCGTGATCTTTTGGTTTTGTCGCTACCCACCCGTTCGGGTCTAGGGCCTTGGTAGAGTGTCACGGTTTGACCCTCTGTCGAATTGGTGACATGTTTTGTGTCAAGTTTTCCTTCTGATGATTCGGTGGTATCAGACCAAGTTGTTCAGTAATGTCCGAATCAATTGGGTGATTTTCTAGTGGCTTTGATTTAAAGGTGATGGACGGAAAAGTTTTTGATGTGATTTTGGGCATGTATGGGTCGTCCGGGCATGACGTTGTTATCCAGTGCAAAATTTAGCGCTTGGACCTCAAGATGGACGACGGTCGACCCAAGGGTGTTTATGGTGATCCGTGTTAGGCTTCTCTAGTTATCTTCTGCGGTTTGTGCTTGGAAGCCGTTAGCTTCAGGATGTTTGTTTGTTTGGGTTTAGTTTTTAGAAACCAGTGTTCGTTGTTGCGTTTAGAGGAGATTCCCTTGGTGCGCGAGTGTTCGGATGTCTTCCTAGTTAATTTTCCTCCTGTGTGAGGCGTAGAGTTCGTCATAAATCTGGACCTTGTGTGATTGTGTTTTTAGGTGACGTTTTTGGGTATTCTCTTAATGTTCTAAAACATGCCCATCCTTGTCTTTAGTGTTGTCTGCCTTGATGAACCTCAGGATGCGTGTTAGATTGAGCAGGTTTGCGTTTTTGGTTATGTCATATGGTTTGGCAAATGCGCCCTCAACCTCTATGGATTTGATGAACAGCGTGTACAAGGACTTCCTGGATAAGTTCGTGGTCGCGTTCATCGGCGATGTTTTGATTTATTCCCGCGATGCTGTGGGGCATGACCGGCATCTACGTTTGGTTTTATCTGCTTTGAAGGACCATAAGCTATTCGCCAAATTTAGTAAGTGCAAGTTTTGGTTACCTCGGGTTTCTTTCTGGGTCATGTGGTTAGCAAGGACAGGATTTATGTCAACCCAGAATAGATTGCAGCTATTATAAGATGAGATTTCAGCCGATCCAGAGAAAAATAGCTGTGGTTATGGAATGGGCTAGGATTTCAATCGAAGCATGAGAACGTAGTTTTGTTTGGAGCAACAAGCGCGAGGAAGCTTTTCAAGAATTAAAGATTTGAGTATGCACTGCTCTCACGAGTTGAATTGTGTAGTGAGGCGCATAGTGTCAGTGTTGCCTACCACCCATGTCCCAACTAAGATGTATTAGGACTTGAAGCAGATTGCTTTGTGTTTGTTTCTGAGTGTTCCACCTGCTAGCATGTTAAGGCCGATCATGGAAGGCCTGGTGGCAAGTTGACTCCACTGGAAATCCCGACTTGAAAGTGGGAGAGCATCTCGATGGATTTTATTTCAGGCTTGCCGAGATCTCCGAGAGAATTTGATTCAGTCTTGGCTATGGTTGTCAGATTAGCGAAGTGTGTTCACTTCGTACCTTAATGAGATGGATTACCCCCCTTGAAGAAGAGAGTTGAGCTGTATCTGAATAAAGTCATCCGGTTGCTCGGAGTTCCTATAAGCAACATATCAGACCGAGACTCCAGGTTTAAGTCTCGCTTCTAGAAGAGTTTGTAAGAAGGTTTGGGTACTAATTTGAGATATTCTACTACATATCATCCGCAGAAAAATGGTCAGGCGGAGCGAGTTAACCCGATCGTGGAGGATACAATCAGATGTTGTATTTTAGACCACGGAGGAGGGATGAGCGTTTGAGGCTGGTGAAATATGCGTGCTATAACAATTATCATGAAAGCCTGCAAATGGCTCCTTTTGAGCTCTGTATGGGAGGCGCTGTAGGAATCCCCTGTTTGGGACCGAGGTTGGTGAGAGATCATTGTTGGGCCCGGATGCTCTTGAAGAAATGGATGTTGCTGTGAGGCTTATTCAAGAGAAGCTTCGGATAGCCCAGGAGCGATATGAGAAGAACGCCAACCGGCGTAGATCTGAATTGGTATTTGCTGTGGGAGACATGGTATTTATTAAAGTTTCCCCGATGATTGAAATTAAGAGGTTTGGTAAGAATCGGAAGTTGGACCCAAGGTATGCGGGGCCATTTTTAATTGTCAAGCGAATTGGTGTGGCAGCTTATAGGCTGGATTTGCCCGTGAACTTTCCTGGCATGCGCAATGTTTTTCACGTCAGTCAACTACGGAAGCGTGTGCTAAACGATAGGCAAGTTTTGGATTTTGTGTCTCAGTTAGAGCCGAATCTTTCTTATATTGAGACGTCTGTCCGCATTTTAGGATACTCAAGATCAGGAGTTGCGGAGAAAGTCAATCATGATGGTCAAAATTTTGCGGAGGAATCAGGGCGTCAAAGCGCGACTTGGGAGCTAGAATCGGCCATGAGGGAGGCTCCCCCTCACCTGTTCCCCTGATTTGTTGGGTACGTTTTCTTTCTGGTAATGTTTGTTTTGTTACTTTCCCTCTATAGTAGAAGTAGTGTACGTAAAGTTTCGGGACGAAACTTTCTTTTAGGGGGAGTGACTGTAACGCCCCCGATTTTTCGGCAATTATTTAAATCCTCATTTGGCGTTTCGTTGGCACATTTCCGGCTCATTCCGTTGTTAGAGTACCTCGTTAGGTGTTCTTAGAGGTTATTGCCTGTTGTGTGGTTTCCCCAGCTAGCCGGCGTCTGTTTTGGAGGCTCTACTGAGCCTCTTAGGGAACCCTTATGCTTTGGCTTCGGGCGAGGTTAGCTCGAGTGCGTGATCGTCGGAAGTTGTTTCCGACTTCGCCGTTGTTTTTGTAGCCCGAGTATTTGTCTACGGTGCGAGTTTGGTTGTAATCCGAGAACGTTAAATTTTGGGTCGTTCCGACGGTCGCTCGTTAGCGAGTCGTCTCCTTATGCGAGCGTATTTGCATGTTTGCGCATTTTTTTTGGCATAGCGAGCGATTTAGGCGAGCCGGTGCGATGTTGCACGTACGTGTGCGGGTGCGTGCGTGCGGGGTAGAATCTTGTGCGCACGGATGCATGCTAATAGACGCGTCTATATATATTAGTGCACGTAACTAGTGTGGTTAGTGAGTTTCTTTATTAATTAGTGAGTATATAGTTATAGGATTTTACAGTATTGCGATTTGGTTTTGATTAAATAATTAGTTTTGATTAGTAAGAGATTATAGTTACCTAATATATGTATAGGGGTTATTGTATATAACTTATTGGATATAGCTTAAGGTATATAATTAGTTTAAATAGTTAATTATTGTATATATATCTTATATATATAGGTATTGTATATAAGTTATTATATATATATATATATATTTATATATTAGTTATAATAGGTATTAGGTTTCCCCCCCTCCTCCATTCCAGTTTTTCTTTTTCCCTAGCCAGCACCCGAGCACTCGTACGGAAGAAGGAAGCAGACGCCGACCCTGCTCCGACCGCCCCCTCCCGCCAGTTTTGGCCTCGAAACCTTCCCCTGAGGCCAGATCCAGACTCCTCTCGCCGCGATCTCCGTTCCGAGGTGAGTATTTTGAGATTTCACCGTGTATTTTTCCGTGAATCGGGGTGCGATTTCGCCATTTTTGTTTCCTTGCTTTGATGAGTTGTCCTTCTCAGATTTCCTAGCGTATTTGTGTGCTTGAGGCCGGCCGGATTGGAGCGTTGTGCTGGCCAAATTTTTTGGGTGAAAAGGCGAGGCAATGCGCCCTTCTCCCTTGCCGTTTTGATCTCGTTATAACTCTATTTTGTCTTTTTAATTACAGAGTATTATTACCCTAAGCTCTCCTACCCGAACCCTACCCGAAACCATAACCAAAACCCTACCTGAAATCTCTTGATTTATCGTTTATTTCGTTCTCTTGTATGTAATTGTTCTTGTTAGGGCTTCGTTATGATAGGCTTAGGGTGTAGAAGTTATGCAAATAAGTGGCGGATTAAGGTTTCGTTTTAGGGGTTTTGGGATTTTGCCTAAGACGTGTTAACCCTAATGCACTCTTGTTAGAACTCATCGCTTGGTAGAAATTATTTCTAGTAAAGCTATTTTATTCGTTAAAGCTTGTGCGAGATACACGGTCAGAACCCGCTCACTTGTTTAAATCTTCCGGCCACACACTCTTGTTAAAAGCCTGTTAATTTCAAGTTATAGTATAGCTCGTGGTATTCTCCTTGGGTGTAAGTCAGGACTAGCATTTTATCATAGGGCCGATTGTTCATGGCTTGGCATAAAAATTACTTGTAGTTGTAGTGGTATCAAGTTAACCGGGTAGGTCTGTTATTAAACTAATTTTATACGTGCTGTTTGAGATTAAATTACGGGCATAGGTTCAAGGTCCTACTGCTTGTGGGTGTTCAGTTTTTTTTGGGCTGGTTGTACATAGCGAGTAGTGAGTCTCTGTTCTGTTTTGTCTTTATAGGGCTCTTAGGTGGGTTGCCCTAGATGAAATAGGGATGTGTTGACTTCTTGATGGTTCATGAAACCACTAGTAAGGGTTTTCCCGAGTCACTTAGTGCTGGAGCAGGATGTGTTTGAGGGGAGAGTTGGACCGATGCCGCCACCCCTGTTTTCATTATGTCTTATTAAGGAAGCATGGGCTGTTTGGTTGAGTTGGACCGGTGCCGCCGCCACAGCCCTCGAAGATATTTAGGCCTGTTAGACTTGGTTTGACATGTGGTCACCAGTTTAGGCCCTTGTTACTGAGTTTGTCCACCTCCAGTACTAGGTGATTCTTTTCCGCTCCAGTTCTATGGTATTGTTTTATTATTGTGCTAAACTTTTTTTGCAGAGATCCTTGAAGCTCGGCTTCATGCGTGCTCTTGGTGCACTCCCTTTCTGCTCACCCTTGTTGAGTATCAGTTTTACCTGTTTCACTTACTTTCTTCTTCTTCTGTACCTGTTTTACTTCATTTTCACTTACTTCTGACCTATTTTTTAATTCCTATGTAATCTATTGTACCCTTGCTTTTCCTTTTGATAGTTGCTTTGCTGAGGTGTTTGTTTTTCTGAATACCTCAGGTACAGGTATTTAGCCGACTGTGCGGCTAGTTCGCTCCTGGAGATTTTCTAGCATTTCAGCTACTGCAGTGGTCTTCTGTTCCTCTTGTTTGGGTGGTAGATTTCTTTATACATATAGTATAGACATACCTACTCACCAGTTGGTTCGTGTCAGTTATGGACGCCTACTGGTGGTTTCTCTTTTAGACACTTTGCACTTGCTTACTCTGTTAGATTTACTGCTTTTGGTTATCTTAAACTTGCTCTTGGGAGGATTTATGATAGGATGCTAGTTACTTTAAAAACTTATAAAGAAAACTATTATATGTAAATCATAACCAGCATGTTTCCTAAAAAGCTCAAACACTACTTTCCAAAGACGTAAAAAAATGACGATTTTCTTATAGATCTATATAAATTAAATCTAGGGTCTTGCATAGTATATGGTGTCCCATGGGGACGCTTATGCATTCTCTTAGGATGGTAAAAAAGTGAATAAATTATTTTCCGCTACGTATAAGTATAATTTTGAAGTGTGGACTAGATGATCCACGGAGCCGAGGGATACGGCCTTAAAATATAACTGATTTTCCAATTAATAAACTTATGAATTTTCATAAAAGAGGGTAGCTAGTGATTCGCCTGAGCGTCGGCAGTTATCCCCTGCTCGACGTGGCATCACGTCACGCATTTTCTCGTACTCTGATAAACATTAAATTAGGAGAAAATGCGGGTTGTGACAGGGGGGGTAAACTTATATATACTTTTATAATACGTTAATTAAGAATTGTTTCTTGGCAGGTTGTGATATGTTTTTTGTTTTGACGGCCCCGAGTAGACCCTCTTCCTGGCTCTCTCTAGCTGGCAGGGCCATAGGCTCGCCTAAGGGGTAAGGGAATACCCCTAGTGTTGAAACCAAAAACTTGGTCTCTCGTGGAGTTTGGGTCCCAAGAAAGGGGTTATCTCACACCTACTACACTCGGAAGAACGTCATAAGCCAAAGGCTCAAGAAGTTAGGAACAAACACTCGGCTCTAGTGTGGAGGTCTCACCTCACACCCGGAAGGCCTTTAAGGTCTCCCCCTCCCTAGCTAGTGCATGAGCTAGGTGCCTTCGAGGAAGAAAGCAGAGGGATTTAAGTGGCTAAGAAACAATGCTCTCCAAGTCACCCTCAAGGGTCTATTTATAGGTTTCCCAAACCTAGGGACCAAAAAGTCAGAAATACCCCAAAGACAAATAGGTTCTGGACCAATAGAAAACATCCACACCGGGGGGTAAAGGGGTAACTCCACCTCGGGGGCACAATGGTAAAAGCATGGCCAAAAAAGTTCCAGGCGAGCTGCGTGCTGAGCGAGCACAGGCCGGGCGAGACCGGCGGCCTGGGCGAGAAGGCAGCCTGGGCAACACAGGCAGCCTGGGAGAGACTGGCGGCCAGGGCAAGACCGGCGGCCTGGGCGAGATGCAGCCTGGGCGAGAAGGTGGACTGGGCGAGATCGGCGGCCTTGGCAAGAAGGCATCCTGGGTAAGACCGGCGTCTTGGGCGAAACCGGCGGCCTGGGCGAGAAGGCGTCCTGGGCGAGACCGGCGACCTGAGCTAGTGTAACGGCCCCGGCTTTTCTGTGTTTTGTTTGATAAACATTTGGCATTACGTTGACGCATTTCTGGCCTTTCGTCGTTGTAGAGCGTAGTCTTAACTCTTTAGTTCCTTGAGTATCTTGTTTGCAAGATTCCCTAGCAAGTCGGGTCTGGTTTTGTGACTCGGTGAGGCTCTCGGGGAATGCTTGTTCTTTGGATTCAGGTAGTGATAGCCCGAGTTTTGATCGTCATGGGTTGTTTTCGACTCTGCCGTTGTTTTCGTAGCTTGTGTGTTTAGCTTTGGTGTGAGTTTTGTCGAAATCCGAGATCATTGATTTTCGCGTCATTTTGACGTGATGTTATGCTGCTTTATGATTGTGGCCGGTTTGGTGTGGTTTTTATAAGCAGGATTTATTAGCTTAAGTGTTAAATTATAAGCTTTGTTTTTAGTTGTTGGAGCTTGTACCAGGATTTATACTAAGTCTTATTTATGCTTTTAGCCTGAGTTAGCTAGTGGAGCTTGGGTTGGGCTAAGTGTGAGCTAATCCTGTACCTTTATATGTTTAAGCTTAGGTTATAGCTAGCCGTACAGATTGCTTGGGAGCTGATAGGCTGAGAGTATATAATTATGTATATATTTATATAGTTGTGCCATATAGCTTCGGGTTGGGTCAGCTGGGTGGCTAGATTCCTGTTAGCTAAGTACAAATGTATATATATACATTAATATGTAAGTGATGTATAGCTGGCGGGTTGAGTGGCAGATTTTTTGTAGCTAGTGGCTGAGTCTTGTAAGCTTAGGATTATTTTAATAGCTTGAGTGGAGTGAGTTTAGTTTTCTATTATATCTTAGTCTTGGGTGGGCATGATATTAAAAGGCACCAAGCTATCTTTTTATTTCATTTCCCTTTTTCCAAGCCAGCTGCTAGCTTCCTGCGTAAGGAGCTCGGGCGGAGGTGCTGCAGCATTGGTCGGCGGTGGCTGCTAGCTTAGGGCTCGTTTCTCTCCGGAGATGGTTGATCCGAGCTGCCCTCGTCGAGGGCTTGTTTCTAGGTATGTGTTTTAAGATTTTGGGCTGTCAACAGGAGCTAGGGTTTCCGGTTTCTTCTTCTTCTCTAAAAGCTCCAAATCTTGCTCTTAGTTTACTGGTTTTGCAGCAGGCCGAGCAACCAGTGCCAAGCTTGGCGTTCCAGTAGTTTTTCACCTTGCCCGAATTAAGGAAAGTGGCTCCTTGCCCTTGCAGTTTTAATCTTTTTCTTTTCACCTTTGTTAGATTGCCGTAGATAGCCGTTTGCCCTTGCCTCTAGGAGCTGGAGCATCAACGTTGCTCTTACTCCAACCCCTTTCTCTTCCTCGGCTCCAGGAAACCGTCCATATTGAGCCTTAGTTTTCCTTTTTTTTCTTTTCTTCATTATTATTTTTTTATCATTCTCGGTTTGGGGTCCAGGTTATAGCTGGAGTTAGGTTTTAGTATTATTTAAGTGGCAGGCTAAGTTATTTTGGCTGTTTGAGGTCGAGTAGGGAAGGTAGGAGAGAGATTTGGAATTAATTTCCAACTCTCTGTCTCCAGGCGTTGAGAGGGCTGTGGGCTTTATTTTAGAATTTTGGCTAAGTCAAAAGCATTGTGTGAGTGTACTTCACTCAACGCCTAGACTTTTAGGCTTATGGCATTGAGTGTGGTGCACCCACTCAACGCCATGGTTCTTTTTTACGACTAAGGGTCCAGGCGTTGAGTGGAGTGTGCCCCACTCAACGCCAGGTTATCTTTTTGCAGTTAAGTGCTGAGGCGTTGAGTGAGTCGACCTCACTCAATGCCAAGTAAGGTCTGGCGTTGAGTGAGGTGAACTCACTCAATGCCACCGCTAAGACTTGCGGCTTAGTCTTTGGCGTTGAGTGAGTCGACCTCACTCAACGCCGCAGTTAAGTCTGATGGCGTTGAGTGAGTCGACCTCACTCAACGCCAAAAGCCGGTTTGGAGTTGAGTGAGGTAGACTCACTCAACGTCGTAGTCTTTCTAACATTTAAGTCTGATGGCATTGAGTGAGTCGAACTCACTCAATCCAAAGCAGGTTTGGCGTTGAGTGAGGTAGACTCACTCAACGCCACAGCCAGGACTTGCGGTTAAGTCTTTGGCATTGAGTGAGGGTACCTTACTCAACGCCGTGACTGTTTTGGCGTTGAGTGAGGTAAACTCACTCAACACCGCGGTTTTTTATGCTAAGACTTTAGCCTTGGGATGTGTGTTCCTTTAGGATTGTTAGAGGAGTTCTTCCTTCCTAAGGGGGATGTTGGGGTGTTCGACTAGTTTTCGCATGCCGACTCATGGACTATGGCCGGAGGGGGGTGTTTTCTTGACTCATGATGGGTGAATTGTGTGTGCTGAGCTGTGGACACCACGAAGTCTGGACAATGGGGCCGACTTGTTTAGGTGTGTGTACCCTAAGGCTGCCACCAGTTGTGTTCACCCTTGAGTATTTATTTTAGGGTCTTGTCGTTGGTTCTGGTACTTCCACCAACCCCAGCCCCTTATTATTTACACCACGGTCATTTGCCCATAAAGTTAACAATGTTAGTTTTTCCTGCTTTTGGCTATTCCTGCTAGTATACTGATGCGTTACTACTTCAGGTTGCTTCTTTTTGCCGAGCAGGTTGCTTTTGTGCTAACACTAGGTGTGATTTACCTTTACTGTCCTTCTGATAGTAATGCTCTTCTTACTGTCATACTTTCCACTTACTGTTAGCTGTTGCTTTTGTTACCGGGTTGGTAAACCCTTTTTACTCACACTTAAATCTTATATTCTTCATGCTTTGGAATTGTACTGAGGCGTTCTTCCTTGGATGCCTCAGGTCCAGATTATTGCCAATAGAGAGGTTGTTTCCTTCTAGTGGGTTTTGCTGGTAGTCTCCAGGGTAGCTGAGTTGCACATCTTTCACTTGTTGAGGTAGTTATTCTTCTTTTCTATATAGACATGCACACTCAACGGTGGGTTCGTTTTGGGTTGTCGACGCACACTGGTGGCTTACTTGTTTTGCTGGATATGAATTAAAACTGTAGTTTTTGTCCCCTTGGGGTTACTTACTTGCTTCTGGGAAGGTTTTATGCTAGGTTTCATGTTAGGTATTTAAAAACCCTAAACTATTATATGTACTTCATGCATATCATATTTGCAAAACTAAAGCACTATCTTCATTAAGAGTAAAGAATATCTTTCATATATAAATACTATACTCACCTTAGGAGTCGTGCATACCATAAGTGGTCCCTTGAGGGCCCTTATACTCATTTAGGATGTCAAATCTACTAAATCAAAGTATTTTCCGCTGCAAACAAATATATTTTTCCTATCGTGGACTAGCTGATCCACTGTGCCGAGGGATACGGCCTTTTAATAAACTAGTTTTCTTCTATTTCTAAGCCAGTGATTTGAAATCTTAGTGCGTTGCCTGAGCGTCAGCAGTAATCCCCTGCTGGACGTACCATCACAACGCGTGTTTTCCCGTACTCTAATACTTCTTAACCTCAGGGAAAATTCGGGTTGTGATAGTTGGTATCAGAGGGAGGTTTTTGCATGACAGGTTAGTCAGGCAACCTTTCCTTTTGATTGCATTAGAAGTTTAGCTTCATAAGCATACACTCACCGATATGTCATCAGCACGTCTTGGCCAAAGCACGAACACTACACTCATAAGCATAAAGAAGTATACGGGGCATATTATGTAGTATGGGACGCATAATATGTGTTTGTATATGGATCCACCATATGAGGCAACATGTGAGGGTTATATAGTATGGGATGCATAACCTCACCACTTGAATGCGGCTAGCACGTTTTCTTTTTTTTCGTTGCATGGGAATGTTATATAGTATGGGATGCATAACATTTTCATGTGTACGCCGCCCATGGACTGCATTAAGGCCTTTTTATAATGCATAACACGACATACATAGCATAACATTTCATAAGCACAACGTGCTAGGCTAAAGATTTGCATGATGACATATTTACACACATGGTTCTGAGTCAAAATGAATATAAAAGCAGCATTCACGGTTTAGGCAGATGAGTTAGTATGATGGTAATGAACCATCTCATGTTAAGCATAACATAATCATTATAAAACAAATCCCAGAGCAAGTTTTGAAGTTGAAATTCATATTTAAGTATGCTTGTCTGTACCGGGTAGTTTTGTTCTAGCTGTTGGGCTGGGTTTTAACTAGAACTTGTGCGATTATAGGATGGCGAAGCGTCCTGCGACGCGATTGATGAGTCCCCATTTCATACTGAATTTTGGACTCATCTAGGCTTCATTTCATGACTTTGCACTACCATTTAGGCTTCATTTGGTTCGGCGGTGCCGGATTGATCTGGCGGGTGGAAACGGAGTGTTCGAATCGGATGGGGGAGGTGGCTTCTCAAAACGGAGCTTTTTGGGGCGTTTATCAAGGCGGGCGGGTGGAAACGGAGCAAACGCCGCTGGAGGTTCATTTGTTTACCCTCCTTCCGGCGGAGTTTGCCCAAAACGGAGTATCAAAATGCCCAAACAAATAGAGCCTTAGCGCAATTGGCACTCCTTTTGGTTCGCTACGACATTCCACGTCTTGTGCACTTTATTAGCCTATTTCTGTGCGTGTGTGTATTTCTCTCTTGCTATGCATTTTATTAATATCTGTGACTGCCATGATCGACAACCCGTCCAGTTATCCTGCAGGTTCGGGGATCGTGTGGGCGTCCGGGATAGGGCGTTCACCATTTTTTGGCAAAGGAGTCAATGGTGGTGCGTTTTTACCCACGCACGACCATCGACCTCTTTGGCGCACGATCATCGGTCGTGCGCAGTCTGGCTTCTCTTGTGAAAGTTCTGCCCCGCCATATCGCACGGTCACCAACTATACCGCGCACGATCACTGCTCGTGCGTTGCCGGTCGTGCGCAGTCATGCCCTCTTTTGAAAAGTTCTGTCTCGCCATATCGCACGATCACTGATCGTGCGCTGCTGATTGTGCGCGAGCTTTGATTTCATGGTGCAGGTTCTACAGGTTGTTGCCGCACGGGCGCTGACTTTTTTCGCGCACGACCATTGCTCGTGCGCCAGTGGTCGTGCACGCTATTTAACTCTGCTTCTATTAATCGGCTTGTTCCGCGAATTAGGGTACTGACCGTGGATTGATCTTTGCCTCCACTTCGTCATTCCGCATCCCAGGAGTTCCATCCATCTCCACCTTCATCCCTACCATCGGGAGGTCATTTTCCGGCGATTCTAAAGCGTTCCGCATCCTCCGGTGATCCTCCCGTCCATTAAATACCTCTTCTCCGAGCTTTCCACCGAATAAGATGATGAAGACAACCTAGAGAACGGACTTAAAGTTCCTCGAGGTGAAAGCTCGTCGGTACCGGAAGCCTCCTCGGACTGCGCGTGGAAGCGGATTGACAACCCGCACCTCCGGCCAACAACCGCGGTGGATCTTCACTTTCTTGGTTTAGTCTTTCTCCATCTCTCTTGTTGTATGAAATGACTTAATCTTGTAATGAACTTCGATTTCTAGTTGTTTTAATTATATTTTTATTGTTTAAGCTTGCTCGTGAGATTTGTGATTTGATGTGCCTTGCCCCATCTCACTTCACTCTGTTCCTTCGTTCCATTCGATTGCACTCCGCACTAAACACCTCACTCACTTGCTCACCGTCCATTCGCCTTACCGAAGTACGGCATCACGGCCATTACATCCATCTCACCTTGTGAAGCGGTGATTGCGACCCGCATATTTCGCTTTAGTTTATTTGTTTGCAAAACCACCTTCAAAGCCCTTTATTTTTCCTTTATTTAATTAACTCTCATAACAATAATTTCGGATTATTCGTTGTTTTATGCTAATTGCATTCCTCAAGAGACCGACACTCGGGGATTCATTCCCAAAACTTTATTACTTGTGCGACCGGTGCGCTTGCCGTATTTACACGCATCAAGTTTTTGGCGCCGTTGCCGGGGAATGCAACTATAGAACGACCATGACGTTTGAAAGTATTGTTGTAAGAGTTAGTGTTTTTTGACCGCTGTTTCTTTGTTTAGTTGCCGCAATTAATGCAGAGACGCGCTGCAAGAGATCTTGTAGCTTATGACCCCGAGATCGAACGAACTCTTCGTGCACAAAGACGTGTTGCTGCCATCAATCCAGTCCCAATGAGGGACCAGCTAAACATTGATGCCGAAAATCGTGTTGGAGGGATCCTTCATGGTGACCGAAATGGCGATGAGAATGAAGTGAACCCGCCCCAGGTCCGCACCATAAGGTACTACACCACACCGACCGTTGGGAGTATTTACCCCGGCTTCGGACCGGTGATCACCAACCAGCAATTTGAGATCAAACCAGCCATTCTGAACATAATCCGGAACAACGCACAGTTCTCCGGAATGGCCACTGAAGACGCCCATCTTCACTTGGCTGAATTCTCTGAGATCTGCGCCACGTTTCGCTATGCTGGGATCCCCGATGATACAGTCAAGCTCCGTCTTTTCCCCTTCTCCCTCAGGGACAAAACCAAGACATGGCTCCACTCTCTTCCGCCTGGAATAGCCACCACTTGGGAGGCATTGACAACGAAATTCTTAGCTAAGTTCCATTCGGTGGACCGGATTGTGAGTATGCGGCGTGCGATTGCCAACTTTCGGCAAAATGATCAAGAAGCCTAGCTTAGGTGTGGGAACGCTTCAACGAGTTGCTGAGGAAGTGTCCAAACCATGGATTCCAAACTTGGAATCTCGTTGAAAGCTTCTATTTCTCTATTGAACCACAACACCGAGCTATGATTGATGCCGCCTATAGGGGAACGATAATGAATCTTGCGTCTGATGATGCATTGAGAATTTTGCAGGATACTGCCATCCACAGCGCATATTGGACCGCAGGAAGGAATATTCCACGAGCTATTAGTGGAGTTTTTGCTCTGAAAGCATCCAATCCCGCCGCCGCTGCTCCAGTTATGGCAATCTCATGCCAGGGTTGTAGAGGTTCTGACCACCACAGCTTCGAATGCCAAGCAGGCGAGGTACGTGATGAAACTACTTTCCTTAATGAATCTATTAATTTTATTGCAAATCAAAATAGGGGGCACCTTATGGGAACACGTACAATTAGGGGGTGAGAAATCATCCAAATTTTTCTTGGAATCAAAACGCACCAGGCCAACGATGGCAGCCGGGGCAGCATCAAAATGATGCGTATGCCTCCGGAAGCCAACCGCGGCCGCCTCAACCGAATTACCCCCAAGGGCCCCCTGCTATAAAAACAAATTCTTTAGCTAAAATGTTTGAAAAGTTTGTTGAGGTCTCCCAGACCAACATGACGAACCAAGCGGACTCAAAGCGTAAGCTAGAGGCACAATTGGGCCAACTGGCCCAAATGGTCTCTGAGCAGACCCAAGGCACTTTACCGAGCAACACTGAGAAATACCCCTATGAGCAAGGAAAAAGCCTTGGGGAAGAAAATTTGAAAAAAACTCACGAGCTCGTTGTAGCTTGTAAAATTAATAATATTGAAACTACTGCATTATGCGATTCCGGAGCGTCTAGCAACATCCTCACCATGCAGGATGTTGCGAAGATGAACCTGCATATTGATCAAGCAAACCGAAAGTCGCGAATTTTGGCAAATGGTATTTTGGTTGACACTGAGGGAGGTGTACGAGAAGTTGAAATCGAGGTTAATGGGAAGTTCTTAACCACTGATTTCCAGGTTTTGGGACCCAAGGAAAACAATTCTATTCCTATATTGGGGGTTCCATTCCTGACGGCTAGCGGCGCATATCTTGATTTTTCCAAATGATGCGTAACTTGGCTGGTTGTTGCTTCAACCTTGGATATCACTTCTGTGCATGACCCTCTTCTCCATAACAACAATTTCCAAAGTGCTGCAGATATCAAGATTGGTTTAGAACTCTCCTTGGTGGGGGATGCTCATACGGAAGAGATGATTAAGGAAGGACTTTCTAAGGAGATGATCGAGAATAATTAGAAAGAGTTCAAAGAAGACACCGAGTGCACTGATGCAATGGCTACCTTCCCGTTTCCCGTCGTGTCAATTTTTGAGCATGGCGAAACTAGTTCTATTCGGGAGAAATCCATAGACAATGAATTGTGTAATATTGTTTCAAACTTTGTCTAGCGATCAGTAGCTTGGGCTATTACGGTTGTCGTTTTGGTACCGGAAATGAAGCCGCCAACCGCAAAAATAGAACCCACCACGGATTGCAATCTTTGGAAATCTCCCACGGTGGAGAAGCTGAGGAAGGCCAAGCATGTACGCGATGAGCGTTATGCTACCCTCCGACGCGAGGAATTGCACATTCGGAGTAAAGGGAAAGCCCTTTCTCCCAATGTAAAACGACACTCTATTGTTCCCTCGCGCCCCACCGGAGAGACTTATCAAAAGTCCGCATTTAGCTGATTACTCTCCCCTTTTCTGCAATTCCCTATGCTTTGTGCTTGATTGTTTTGTTGGGAACTTTTCGTTGTTGTGCTTTATTTTTCTTCAATTCTTTAATTCCTGCAAGAACAATATATAAACTGCTAATACAGGTATTTGGTCCACCTTAAGGACGGTAATCAAAAGGTCTATTCGGGAGACAACCCAAGCTTGGACCTTTTTGGTCCCACTTTTTTGTGCTTTTTTACTTTGCTCTTCTATTATATTTTCTGTTATTTGTCTTTTCTTCTATTCAACCTAATTCGCAGGTCACGCATACTTTTGTGCGATGCAGCAACCTCCGCCTTCTGGTATGCTCATTTTTTGGAGCATAGGTACCCTTTCTCCTCATCCCTCTTTTTATTTTAGAAGTCTATTTTAATTTCTGCCTATGTTTTCATTCAAGTCTGGGGGGAAGAGCCTCTTATGCACTCCACGAGCACATTGATTGCATGCCAGTAGTTTTATTTTATGCTCCATTATTGTAGAATCCTGCTGCACACACCTTGCCACCCACTCGAGCGCGCACTTAACCATGCCCGCGGCTTGAGCCAATGTTGTCATTTTGTGTCAATTTTAAAATGGCGGTGCTGACTTTGGATTTTAATTTAGAGTAGTTCAAAACTCATGCAGTGCTCCTAATCGAGTACTCAAGTGGTGTAGAAATTGTATAGGTTTAATTTTTCTTTATGCTTGTAAATTTATATTTTTTCTGCACTCGTAAATCATGTTTGTCCTACTCAAAATTGTGAATCTGGAGCTCTATCGGTAGCGTAGGAATGTGTGTAGACGTCTCTAGCTTTGTATTGCTCGATTCGGGAGGACGGATCATTTCTCTCGGTGGCTAAGAACTTGACCCAAGCTATTTTCGAAGCATTGGTGCATGGTTAGTCTAGCGTGAGAGTGATGTAGGCAATAATGTTGGCCCGGTTGAGCTTTGTACCCTTTCCTAACGTCGCCCTCGCTAGCCCCATTGTGCCTACCCTTCCTTTTGATTCAGCTCCACTATATTCACCAAAGCCTCATAGCTGATCTTAGTCGCACGCCCAATTCGAGCATTAGTAGTTTAAATTTTACGTTGGGTTGTGATGTGGTGATTTATTTTTGTTATATGTGGATGTGCCCAAAAGAAAACGTGCTGATTTTGTAAAATAAAAATGTGAAAGCTTTAAAGAAAAATCTATAAAAAGAAAAGGGAAAAAAAGGAAAAGAAATAAGAAAAAGTTTAAATGAAAAATCTTTTTGAGATGGGATTGTTGTTTGGAGTAGGCGGTGCACACACCCATTTGTAAAACTATGTCTGGGGGTGTCGTGCACCTGCGTTTATTTGGTTGTTAGCGGTTACTATTTTTTGTACATTAGCTAATTTGGGTTTGATGCATTACCCATCTTGTTTATCCTTGTTTTCCTCACCGTAACCCAAGCCCCATTATTACCCGAAGTCCTACGGACTCACGCTAGAGTCAAACTAGTGTCGTGGAGAGAGTGCGAATGGGCAAGCATATGGCCCCCGACATTGGTGGATTCCTTTGGAGGTGATCACGAGCCCCGATCTTTGGCAATGCTTAGCCAAGCGAATTGCCTATTTTCTTCCTACACATGACCGAGCGATTCTCCGGCATTCAATTTATGAGTAGTGACAATATCTATTTACGTTTGTCGAAAGTTATAAATTTCATAGTATAATTAAAAATTTCTTCTATTATATTTTCTATACACTTGAGTTTTCGATTTCTCGTTCTACTTTAAATTGAAGTTACTTCGTCAGCTAGCTATTTTAGAGTTCACGAGATGATTATTTGCCCGGGACGTGCAAATGGTTAAGTTTGGGGGTGTGATGAGTCCCCATTTCATACCAAATTCTGGACTCATCTAGGCTTCATTTAATGACTTTGCACTACCATTTAGCGTCATTAGCACTCCTTTTAGTTCGCTACGACAATACACGTCTTGTGCACTTTATTAGCCTATTTCTGTGTGTGTGTGTATTTCCCTCTTGCTATGCATTTTATTAATATCTGTGACTGCCATGATCGACAACCCATCCAGTTTTCC
The DNA here is from genome assembly GCA_039513925.1 of Platanthera zijinensis. Classification (NCBI taxonomy): domain Eukaryota; kingdom Viridiplantae; phylum Streptophyta; class Magnoliopsida; order Asparagales; family Orchidaceae; genus Platanthera; species Platanthera zijinensis. The sequence goes on from CM077089.1 coordinate 53,769,236, forward strand.
TGCAGGTTCGGGGATCGTGTGGGCGTCCAGGATAGGGCTTTCACCATTTTTTGGCAAAGGAGTCATTGGTTGTGCGTTTTTACCCACGCACGACCATCGACCTCTTTGGCGCATGATCATTGGTCGTGCGCAGTCTGGCTTCTCTTGTGAAAGTTCTGCCCCGCCATATCGCACGGTCACCAGCTATACCGCGCACGATCACTGCTCGTGCGTTGCCGGTCATGCGCAGTCATGCCCTCTTTTGAAAAGTTCTGTCTCGCCATATCGCACGATCACTAATCGTGCGCTGCTGATCGTGCGCGAGCTTTGATTTCCTGGTGCAGGTTCTACAGGTAATTGTCACACGGGCGCTTACTTTGTTCGCGCATGATCGCTGGTCGTGCGCCAGTGGTCGTGTGTGCTATTTAACTCTGCTTCGATAAATTAGTCTGTTCCGCGAATTAGGGTACGGACCCTGGATCGATCTTTGCCGCCACTTTGCCGTTCCGCATCCCAGGAGTTCCATCCATCTCACCTTCATCCCTACCATCGCGAGGTCATTTTCCGGTGATTCTAAATCGTTCCGCATCATTCGGTGATCCTCCCGGCCATTAAAGACCTCTTCACCGAGCTTTCCACCGAAGAAGATGATGAAGACAACCTAGAGAACGGACTTAAAGGCTCTCGAGGTGACAGCTCGTCGGTACCGGAAGCCTCCTCGGACTGCGCGTGGAAGCGGATTGACAACCCGCACCTCCGGACAACAACCGCGGTGGATCTTCACTTTCTTGGTTTAGTCTTTCTCCATCTCTCTTGTTGTATGAAATGACTTAAGCTTGTAATGAACTTCGATTTCTAGTTGTTTTAATTATGTTTTTATTGTTTAAGCTTGATCGTGAGATTTGTGATTTGATGCGCCTTGCCCCATCTCACTTCACTCCATTCCTTCGTTCCATTCGATTGCACTCCGCACTAAACACCTCACTCACTTGCTCACCGTCCATTCGCCTTACCGAAGTACGGCATCACGGCCGTTACATCCATCTCACCTTGTGAAGCGGTGATTGCGACCCGCATATTTCGCTTTAGTTTATTTGTTTGCAAAAACACCTTCAAATACCTTTATTTTTCTTTTATTTAATTAACTCTCATAACAATAATTTTGGATCGTTCGTTGTTCTATGCTAATTGCATTCCTCAAGAGACCGACACTCGGGGATTCATTCCCAAAACTTTATTACTTGTGCGACCGGTGCGCTTGCTGTATTTACACGCATCGACTCCTTAGTTTTATTCTAGCTGTTGGGCTGGGTTTTAACTAGAACTGGTGTGATTATAGGATGGCGAAGCGTCCTGCGACGCGATCGACTCCCCAATCTAAGGGTGAGTCTTCGGGATCCCGGAGCGCGACCCTGATTGAAAGTTTGCGGCTAAGTAATGAAGCCTTATCTAGGCAGATGGTGGACATGCAGAACCAGATCCAGTCCTTGGTTGCAGTAGTGGCAGGGCAGGATCAAAGAGTTCAGGACCCCATTGGGGGTGCAGTTGTTCCTCCACCTCCTGCTCCTCTTGTGCCTCCAATTGTGGTGCCACTGGATATGGCCTTCATATCTCAGTTTCAGCGGCTTAGGCCCCCTACTTATGATGGGCAAGCGGATTTCATGATTTTGGATGACAGGAAGATTTCTATAGAAGAGATGTTCTCCTATTCAGGGATTTCGGACGATCAGAAAGTAATGATCGCTGCCTACCATCTCAAGGGATTGGCAAAGAGTTGGTGGTTAAGGGATAAAGAAAGTTTGGTGGCAGGATGTACCTGGGAGTCGTTTAAGGTAATGCTGTTAAGTAAATTCATTCCCTCGGTCGAGCGGGACCGATTGATGAACGACTTCCTGCATTTGAAGCAAAGGAAACTCACGGTTAGTGAATATGAGGTTGAGTTTAGCAAACTGAGTCAGTTTGCTCCTGGACTTGTGAGTGTTGAAGAAGACCGGGTTAAGCGGTTTCTAGGCGGGCTAAGAAGCGACGTTCAGCAGTAAGCAAATGCCTACGGAGTAGTCAGTTATGTCGGAGTGGTTGAAGCTGCTTTGAAGGTCGAGGCCATTGAGAATGCTAAGAATAGAGGCCAGCAGGCGAGGCAAGACAAGCGGAAGTCTGTTGGGGGGAAAGGCCCCCAGGAACCTGATGCAGTTTCAAGGAAGAAGACCAAGGGGACTTGCAGCTTCTACGGCCGGCCAGGCCACCCTTTGGAGAAGTGCTTCAAGAGATTGGCAGCGCAGAAGAAAGAGCAAGTCCATGTTATTCAGGGTGCTCCCAGAGGGAATGTGGTGTGTGCTTTGTGCGGAAAAAAGGGGCATGATGTGGCTCGTTGCTGGTTGAAAGATAATGTTTGCTTTCAGTGTGGGCTAAAGGGCCATCTTAAGACGAGGTGCCCTCAGGCGCATCCCGTTCTCCCAGCAGTTCCTTTGCAGGCATTGCCGACACCCCCGCGCGTGGATAAAGGCAAGGGGAAGCTGAATGTTATCTCTTCGGAGGAAGCGTTGACCTCGACCCAGGTTTTTTCAGGGAAATTTAAGGTAAAGAACCGCTGCGCACGCGTTCTTTTCTATTCTGGCGCTACCCACTCTTTTGTTGCTAGGGCTTTCGTGGAGCTATTTCATTTGGGCCTAGATCATGTTGGTGGAGCTTTCTGCATCAAGTTCCCTTCTAGTGACTCCGTGATTTCAAATTTGGGTATTCAGGGTTGCCCAATCTTGTTGGGGGACTTTCTAGCAAAGGCAGATCTGAAGGAGATTGACCTGAAGGACTTCGATGTTATCCTAGGCATGGACTGGTTGTCTAGATATGATGATGTTATCCAGTGCAAAGGTAAGAGCATAGATTTCTTGAAGGACAACGGTCAGCCTGGGAGCGTTTATGCCAATCCACTCCAGGAGTCTCCGGTTATTTTTGTGGTACGTGCTCGCAAGTTGCTTGATTCTAGCTGTTTTGCCTGTTTGGTCTCTCTAGTAGGGACAGGTGTTAGTATGCTGCGGTTGGATGAGATTCCTATTGTTTGTGAGTTCTCTGATGTTTTTCCTATCGATCTTCCCGGTCTTCCACCCGATAGAGATGTCAAGTTTGTCATAAATTTGGAGCCGGGTACGCGTCCTATTGCTAAGGCGCCGTACCGCATTATCACGCGAGAGCTGGAGGAGTTGCAGATCCAGCTAGATGAGATGTTTGCAAAGGGTTTTATCAGGCCGAGTTCGTCTCCCTGTGGTGCGCCTGTGCTGTTCGTAAAGAAGAAAGACGGGTCGATGAGGCTATGCGTCGACTACAGAGAGCTGAACAAGGTTATAATTAAGAACAGGTACCCTCTGCCTCGGATTGATGATTTGTTTGACCAGCTGCGTGGTAGTGCTGTGTTTTCAAAGATAGACCTTCGTTCGGGCTATCACCAGTTGAAGATTCGAGAGTCCGATGTTCCGCGGACGGCATTCCGTTCTCGTCATGGGCATTTCGAGTTCTTAGTCATGTCATTTGGTTTCACTAATGTGCCTTCAGCTTTCATGGATTTAATGAACCGCATGTTCAAGGATTGCTTAGACAAGTTTGTGATTGTCTTTATTGATGACGTCTTGGTCTACTCCCGGATTACAAAAGAGCATGATCGACATTTGCGTCTAGTCTTGGCGACTCTGAGAGACCATAAGCTTTACGCCAAGCTGAGCAAATGTGAATTTTGGCTGCCTCAGGTATCTTTCCTCGGCCATGTGGTTAACAAGGAGGGGATCTGAGTAGATCCAGAAAAGATAGCTCTGGTTATGGAATGGGCGAGACCTGTTACTCCTCGTGAGATCAGAAGCTTCTTGGGTTTTGCGGGCTATTATAGAAGATTTGTGGAGGGATTCTCCACCCTGTCTGCGCCATTAAACAGGTTGACGCAGAAGAATATAGCCTTCGTGTGGGATGGTAAATATGAAGAGGCTTTTGAGGAGCTAAAGAGATGGCTATGTTCAGCTCCGATTGGCCTTGCCTACTGAAGGTGCTAAGTATGATGTATATGTGGATGCATCGCATATCGGGCTGGGATGCGTGCTGATGCAAGGAGGGAAGGTGATTGCGTACGGGTCGAGACAGCTAAAGACTCATGAGAGGAATTACCCTACGCATGACCTAGAGTTTGCTACCGTGATCTATGCTCTTATGCTGTGGTGTCATTTGCTGTATGGTGTGCAGTGCAGGATTTTAACAGATCGTAGGAGCTTGAATTATGTCTTCACGCAGAAGGAGTTTAATCTGCATCAGCGGCGGTGGCTAGAGTACATGGTCGACTATGATGTTGAGATTCAGTATCATCTGGGCAAGGCCAATGTGGTGGCCAACGCCCTGAGTCAGAAATCAGGGAAGATTTTTGGTCTCACAGCCGAGTTATTAGTAGAGGAGTTTCTGTTGAAGGGCATTTCTATGGGTAGCTGCGATGTGCAGAGCAGCCTGGTAGTGGCAAAACCTTCATGGATTGCGCTCATGAGATTGTATCAAAAATATGATCCTGAACTTCTGCATTTGTATCTTTGAGCTGAGAGAGGTGAACTGCCAGATTTTTCTATAGATGATGCAGGTACTTTGAAGTACCGTGGCAGGTTTTGAATTCCCGCGGTTGGTGACATCAGGGTTATAGTGTGCAGGGAAGCCCATGGATCTAGCGTTGCCTACCACCCAGGATCTACCAATATGTACCGCGATTCGAAGCAGATTTCCTAGTGTTATGGGATAAAGGGAGACAAAGCCAGATTTGTTTCTGAGTGCCACACTTGCAAGCGAGTGAAGGCTGACATGGAAGAGCAGGTGGCAAGCTGACCCCCTTGGAGATTCCTACTTGGAAGTGGGAAAGCATCTCGATGGATTTAAATACAGGATTGCCAAGATCTCCTAGGGGGCCAGATTCAGTATGGGTGATCGTAGACAGACTGACGAAGTGTCCTCACTTCGTGCCATTCAAGATCGACTACCCGATGAGGAAGATAGCAGAGTTCTTTGTGAAGGAGGTCATCAGACTGTATGGTGTTCCCGTGAGCATCATATCGGATCGAGACTCCAGGTTCACGTCTCGTTTTTTTAAGAGTCTTCAAGAGGGGTTGGGGATAGATTTGAGGTATTCCACTGCTTACCACCCGCAGACCAACGGTTAGACAGAGCGGGTAAATCAGATTGTGGAAGATATGATCCGATGCTATATTCTGGACCACAGGGGTCGTGGGACGAGCCTTTGCGGCTTATGGAGTTTGCATATAACAATAGCTATCAAGAAAGCTTGCAAATGGCTCCTTTTGAGGCTTTGTATGGGAGGCGCTGCAGGACTCCCTTGTTTTGGGCTGAGGTTGGCGAGGGACCGTTGTTGGGTCCAGAAGCACTCGAGGAGATGGAGATTTCGGTGAAGCTTATTCAGGAAAAGCTTCGAATATCCCAGGAGAGATATGAGAAGAACGCCAACTGGCGTAGGTCTGATTTGGTTTTTGCTGTGGGAGACTTGGTACTTCTAAAGGTCTCCCCGATGATTGGGATTAAGAGGTTTGGAAAGAACCGAAAGTTGGACACGAGATATGTGGGGCCATTTAAGATTGTTGAGCGGATCGGTGTGGCAGCTTATAGGCTGGATTTTCCCACAAATTTACCTAGTGTGCACGATGTCTTTCATGTTAGCCAGCTGCGGAAATGTGTGCAGAGTGGCAGGAAAGTTTTGGATTCTGTGCCCCAGTTGGAGCAAAATCTATCTTACGTGGAGATGTCTGTCCGCATTTTGGATGCTCAGGATCGCATGTTGTGGAGGAAATTCAATCCTATGGTTAAGATTTTGTGGAAGAACCAGGATGTGGAAAGCGCGACTTGGGAGCTAGAGTCGGCGATGAGGAAGGCTTACCCTCATCTGTTTCCCTGGCCTTTTGCCTGGTACGTATTGTGCTTTCCTTTATAATTTTTGCTTGGCTATTCATTTTTCCCTTCTTGATAGAAGTGTTGTATGTAAAGTTTCAGGGCGAAACTTTCTTATAGGGGGAGCTAGGTCTGGCGTTGAGTGAGGTGAACTCACTCAACGCCACCGCTAAGACTTGTGGCTAAGTCTTTGGCGTTGAGTGAGTCGACCTCACTCAACGCCACAGTTAAGTTTGATGGCGTTGAGTGAGTCGACCTCACTCAACGCAAAAAGCCGGTATGGCGTTGAGTGAGGTAGACTCAGTCAATGTCGTAGTCTTTTTAGCAGATAAGTCTGATGGCGTTGAGTGAGTCGACCTCACTCAATGCCAAAGCAGGTTTGGCGTTGAGAAAGGTAGACTCACTCAACGCCACAGCCAGGACTTTCGGTTAAGTCTTTTGCGTTGAGTGAGGGTACCTCACTCAACGCCGTGACTGTTTTGGCATTGAGTGAGGTAGACTCACTCAACGCCGCGGTTTTTTTGGGCTAAGACTTTAGCCTTGGGATGTTTGTTCCTTTAGGATTGTTAGAGGAGTTCTTACTTCCTAAGGGGGATGTTGGGGTGTTAGGCTTGTTTTCATATGCTGACTCGTGGACTATGGCCGGAGGGGGGTGTTTTCTGGACTCTAGAGGGGTGAATTGTGTGTGCTGAGCTGTGGACACCACGAAGTCTGGACAATGGGGCCGACTTGTTTAGGTGTGTGTACCCTAAGGCTGCCACCGGTTGTGTTCACCCTTGAGTATTTATTTTGTGGTCTGGTCGTTGGTGCTGGTACTGCCACCCAACACAGTCTCTTATTATTTACACCACGGTCATTTGCCCATAAAGTTAAGATTGTTAGTTTTTCCTTCTTTTGGCTATTCCTGCTAGTATACTGATGCGTTACTACTTCAGGTTACTTCTTTTTGCCGAGCAGGTTGCTTTTGTGCTCACACTAGGTGTGATTTACCATTACTGTCCTTCTGATAGTAATGCTTTTCTCACTGTCATACTTTCCACTTACTGTTAGTTGTTGCTTTTGTTACCGGGTTGGTAAACCCTTTTTACTCGCACTTAAATCTTATATTCTTCATGCTTTGGAATTATACTGAGGCATTCTTCCTTGGATGCCTCAGGTCCAGGTTGTAGCCAATAGAGCGGTTGTTTCCTTCTAGTGGGTTTTGCTGGTAGTCTCTAGGGTAGCTGAGTTGCAGATCTTTCACCTAGTGAGGTAGCTGAGTTCCAGAGTCCAGAAAACACCCCCCTCCGGCCATAGTCCACGATTCGGCATGCGAAAACTAGCCGAACACCCCAATATCCCCATCAGGAAGGAAGAACTCCTCTAACAATCCTAAAGGAACACACATCCCAAGGCTAAAGTCTTAGCCCAAAAAAAAAACCGCGGCGTTGAGTGAGTCTACCTCACTCAATGCCAAAACAGTCACGGCGTTGAGTGAGGTACCCTCACTCAATGCCAAAGACTTAACCGCAAGTCTTGCCTGTCGCGTTGAGTTAGTCTACCTCACTCAACGCCAAACCTTCTTTGGCATTGAGTGAGGTCGTCTAACTCAACGCCATCAGACTTAACTGCTAGAAAGACTACGGCGTTGAGTGAGTCTACCTCACTCAACGCCAAACCGGCTTTTGGCGTTGAGTGAGGTCGACTCACTCAACGCCATCAGACTTAACTACGGTGTTGAGTGAGGTCGACTCACTCAACGCCAAAGACTAAGCCGCAAGTCTTAGCGGTGGCATTGAGTGAGTTCACCTCACTCAACGCCAGACCTGACTTGGCGTTGAGTGAGGTCGACTCACTCAACACCTTAGCACTTAACCGCAAAAAGATAACCTGGCATTGAGTGGGGCACACTCCACTCAAATCCTGGACCCTTAGCCGTAAAAAAGAACCATGGCGTTGAGTGGGTGCACCACACTCAACGCCATAAGCCTAACAATCTAGGCGTTGAGTGAGGTACACTCACTCAACGCTTTTGACTTAGCCAAAATTCTAAAATAAAGCCCACAGCCCTCTCAACGCCTGGATACAGAGAGTTGGAAATTAATTCCAAATCTCTCTCCTACCTTCCCTACTCGACCTCAAACAGCCAAAATAACTTAGCCCACCACTTAAATAATACTAAAACCTAACTCCAGCTATAACCTGGACACCAAACCGAAAATGAGAAAAAAAATAATAAAGAAGAAAAGAAAAAAACAAAAAGGAAAACTAAGGCTCAATATGGACGGTTTCCTGGAGCCGAGGAAGAGAAATGGGCTAGAGTAAGGGCAATGTTGATGATCCAGCTCTTAGAGGCTAGGGCAAATGGCTATCTACTACAATCTATCAAAGGTAAAAAGAAAAAGATTAAAACTGCAAGGGCAAGGAGCCACTTACCTTAATTCGGGCAGGGAGAAAAACCGTTGGGACGCCAAGCTTGGCACTGGTGGCTCGGCCTGCTGCAAAACAAGCAACCTAGGAGCAAGATCTGAAGCTTTTAGAGAATAAGAAGAAACCGGAAACCCTAGCTCCTGTTGACAGCCCGAAATCTCAAAACACATACCTAGAAAACAATCCCTCGGCAAGAGTAGCTCGGATCCACCGTCGCCGGAGAGAAACGAGCCCTAAGCTAGCGTCCACCGTCGGACAACGCTGCAGCACCTCTACCCGAGCTGCTTACGCAGGAAGCTAGTAGCTGGCTTGGAAAAATGGAAATGAAATAAAAAGACAACTGGGTTCCTTTTAATATATTGCCCACCCAAGACTAAGATATAATAGAAAACTAAACTCACTCCACTCAAGCTATTAAAATAATCCTAAGCTTGCAAGACTCTGCCACTAGCTACAGAAAAATCTGCCACTCAACCCGCCAGCTATACATCACTGACATATTTATGTATATATATACATTTGTACTCAGCTAATAGGAATCTAGCCACCCATCTGACCTAACCCGAAGCTGTATGGAACAACTATATAAATATATACATAATTATATACTGTCAGCCTATCAGCCCCCAAGCAACCTGTACGACTAGCTATAACCTAAGCTTAAACATATAAAGGTACAGGATTAGCTCACTGTTGGGTATTGTATCCACAATTACCTGGATTTGATGAAGCCTCCAGTCAAGCTAAGATGGATTCACAATGTATTTGGAAATCTTCTATTAAGTTGTGCTTGCAGCTATTCCATATTAAGTATACACCAATGTCAGGGTTCAGTGGGTCAATATACACGGGTCTGCGCAACGTAATCCCTCATTGAGCAGAAAAGTGTGTTGACTCACGTGTGCTCTCTCTATTAGAGCGTACTTATTTTCAAGTACAGGATTAAGGCAGATCATGAGCAGAAGAAGGAGCAAAGATGGGTCAAAGACCACGTCGTCAAAGGAAGGAAGAGAAAATTCTTCTAAGTCAAAATCGACGGGAATCACTAAGTGATTCTCGCCGACTTCAACGAGAATCGTTAGTGATTCCCGCCGATTCGGCGAGAATCAATTTGCATTCCCGCCGACCTCTTCCAGATGACTCTTTTCCTACATAAATTCTGTTATGGCAGAATCGATGGGAATCACCAAGTGATTCTCGCCGACTTTGACGGGAATCGTTCTGATTCCCGCCGATTCGAAGAGAATCAGTTTGCATTCCTGCCTATTACCACCGGCTAATAAGGTTTACAACTGGAATTCGGACAAGGCAGAATCGACGAGAATCGTGAGTCATTCCCGCCGACTTCGACGGGAATCACCAACGATTCTCGCTGATTTTGCCTTAGGCAATTTTCGTCTGTTCGCTGGACCGAACCAAGAGGTCGTATGTTGTTTTCGGCCGGGGCTAGGGTTTCTCCTTATGGGTCCCACAACGGTCATTAGGGTTGTCTCTGGTATATATAGTCGCGTATTTTGAACATGACAAGTAATCCATTCTCGGAAAATGAAATGAGGTCGAGCATGACCTAGCAGATCGCGGAAAATTGCTGATCGCTGACGCCGCTCGCAAGCTCATCGCCGCCGCAGATCTCAGAGCTTCTTTTATCTTTTGATGACAGTACCGAGGCTAGCAGTGCATCTCACGCATCTCTCTAGAGATATCTTGTCTCTCGATTCGTTGAACGAGGTTAGTTCTTCATTCCGAATCGATTGAGACGACTGATCCGACTGAGATTGTTCGTAGACCTTGCTTGCTTCGTCAAGAAGTATGGATCCACAAAGCATCGCCGCTGCAATCACTTGCCACCGCCGATCTTGAAAAGATCCTCTCCAAGAGAGAACTCTGGTAGTGGACTCTTCGTATCTTTCAAGAAAGCTTCATCGAATGAAGAAGGACATCGGAATCTCCAAAAGTTTGTTTGTATTTTCTTTACATTCAATTTTAGTTTATTGTAAAGGAATTTTGATTCCTAGTTGTAAGGGTTGGGTGCAACACGTGGTGGTGGAGTGGTGACTCTTTTGGTGGGAAGGGTTTTTTCTGTAGTGTGAGGATTAGATTTCAAACCATTTGGAGAAGTGGTCGAGTCGTCACTTGGTGGGAGATAGGTCGAAGGGGGAAAGTGGACGTACCCAAATCGGGGAACCACTATAACATTCTGTGTGTTTTTCTGTGATGTGTTCATTTAATTGTGCAGGTAAATTTAATTCCGCAAAAGACTGCACGACGCCTATTCCCCCCCCCCCATAGGTGGACTTAATCGACACTAGATACTTTCAAGTGGTAATAGAGGGAGGTTACTCATCAATAAGGTTAACACCTTGAGTAAGATCCCGTCTCTAGTGTCAAGAAGAAAACAAGACACAAGTATGGAGCTGTACACTGATGTCTCTCCCCTGAGACTGTCTGCATGCACAAATGAATATTATCCCATCTGGAAAATGAGGGTTCACTTTCATCTGGAAGCCATTGACCCCCATGCTTTATTCATTGTGGAAGAGGGTCCCTTCATTCCCATAAAGGCTTCTGACTCTGGAGAAGATCACCAAATCCCTAAGAGTACCGTAGAGATGTCTGAAACTGAGCTTTCACTATTCAACTTGGACAAGCTGGTACTACAAATCATCTCTGATATTTGTTCAGGATCATCTCTTAATAGATTGGACACGTGTAAGACTGCAAAGTCCATGTGGGAAACTATCTCTGATCTCATGGAGGGAAAGAAGACTGCCTGGAACGTATGTCAGCAAGAATATGAAGAATATGTGGGGGTCCTCATCTCTGAAGTGAAAAGTCAATAACAACCTATCAATATCAGGGCTCTCGTTTCTCTATCAGAGATTGAAGAAGAGATTGAGGAATGCGGTTGTGATGAAGCTGATACATCAGTCTCTGCAGACCATAACTCGAACCCTGATCAGCCCAATCAGGATCAGGTATCTTCCTCTTCATGCTCCTTTCCCTTTGTATCTCCTGAAGACAGGAGAAGTTCAGAGGGTTGTCCATCAATTGATGCAAGGGAAATTGACAGTTTTAATCAAGAGATTGAAACTCTTGATTCCCTTCATAGTGCCCTTCAGAAGAGCAACTTGATTATTGAGGAACAAGCTAAGGTAATTGCTTAATTGAGGACCATGATGGGCCTCCAATTGGAATCCATCAAGGTGAAGGACTCAAAGATTTCGGATCTAGAGTTTTATCTAGAGACCGAGAAGAGGATAGTACCTAATTTTTCCAAGATAGATGCTATCAAGAGAAAGGAAGAAAATGGGTGGATCTCACGAATTATAAAATCGTTGTGAAATTGAGAAACTGTGTTCAGACCCCCCACACCGAGTAGGAAGGGCACACATCATTCCTTCAGGTATGACCATAAGAACAACTATGGTCACTACAAGAATGATCGGACCTCATATGGAAACACCCATAGTGCAAGTGTTGTTATGGCTACCCATGAGAAAATACACATGGCTCATCATGAACCGTTTGTATTTATGGCCTCAGCTCCCACACTTCATGACATTGCTGGAACCAGCTCTCACAAAACATCTTCCCACCCAAGGACAAATGAAAAGGGAGTTGGCAAACATGTAGCAAGCATCAATGGTTCCCCCGGATGTGTGCTGGCTGAAAAGAAAGCACCATCCCCAAGGCCTAATGATACTCACCTCATGTTCACTATCAGACCCCCTCGAGTCTCGGTGGAAAGGGTAAATCTGAGAGTAGTTCCAGCTTTGCCTCTTTCAGACCTAGGGTCATGACTAACTCCGATAATAGACCTGGTCAGAAAAGGAGATACAATATTCATGATTGTTGGTGCTGTGGCAGAATGGGTCACTTTGCCATAGATTATTGGCACAATCCTTCTGTGCCAAGGGCAAGGGTATGTCCACATCCTTTGGCAAGAGATAGCCTTCCTGACAGAAATACTGTAGGAAGGCATGTTGTATTTTATGCTGACAAGAACCTAGGACCCAATACATATTGGGTTCCTAAGGTACGGTAATTCGTTTTTGAAAGATAGTCTAGGTACCCATGAACATGATGGGACCTAGACAAGAGATGTTCCAGGCTTGCTATGGAACAAGTATATGAGACCAGAGATAATGCTAACTACAGTGTCCTACTTGAACTTGATACTCGTTGTATGATGACTACTTTGTAGTCATCGTTTTTGGTATAATTTAGTAGTTAAATCCCTAAGTTTTATCATAATTTTATGTTTTGTATGCTTGTTTTGATGTCATTTTGTGTTTTGATATTAAAATCTTTATTTATATATTATGTCACTATATATTGTATTATGTTTCTTAATATTAGTTAATGTTTTGTTATTTTATTTTAAGGTTTTGTTATGTCATAATAATTAAACTTCATAGTTTTATTTATATGTTTTAATGTAATTTTCACTTTTATTTTATGTTTTATATTATCATGTTATGTTATAAAATATAGCTAATGTCATGTTTATTTTGTCTTAATTGTAGGTTCATGCAACCCAACATGGAGCCACCATTCATGCCCAAGCTTCAAAGCCCACATGCTACCCGAGCAGCCCATGTACTAACCGAGCCACCACATGCTACAAGAGCAGCCCCTCCTCTTTGAAGCAGCCCAAAGCCCATCAAGAGTAGCCCAAAGCCAATCAAGAGCAGCCCAAAACCGAAATCCAAGCATTTCCTCTTCATTTAATTGTCAAAAACCGAACTATGTATGCACCTTGCCCCCTTTGCATGGCCGGCCACTCTCTTTCCGCCTCTTTTATTTCTTTTTCCCTTTTTTTTATTCTACATTCATCCCCCTTTCTATTTTATATTTTTCATTTCATTCTCATTTATTCCATGCAATGAATCTCACTCTCTCTTCCCCCTTCATTAATTACCATGCATGCATTCTCCCATACATGGCCGGCCAACCCCCTCTTCATTCATCCATTTTCTTTTCTAAATATCTCTTATTTTTATTTCATTTAATGTCATACATTGCATCCATCATATCCTCTCTCTCTCTCTTCATTTAACTCATGCATGAACCTCTCCCATACATGGCCGACCACCCCCCTTTGCCTCTTTATTTCCACTTCATTCTAGATCCTTCTCCATCTTCTATAAAAGCCACCCCATCCCTCAAGCCTAAGGGAGTTCTTTTTGGAAGTGAAGTTTTATGTTAAATTAGGAGTAGTTTTTTGTAAGAGAGTTAGCTAGAGAAAGTGAGAGTTCAAGCTCTTTTTCTTCTTCTTTGTTGTAGTTCTTTTCATTGTTGTAATTTCTTTTAGTAGAATAGTATTGTCTCCTTTTTATTATTTTCATGTACTTCTTTTTATTAAGTAATGCAAATGAATTCTCTTTCTTTTATTTTGATTTCCTTTCCAACTATGCTTAGCTAATTATATTTTGTGCCCGATCGCGATGAACTTTGCGATAAAATAACGCATCTTTAATTTTATGTTTGCATTTGTATTTTTTTTATTTTGATCCTTCTTTGATTTTTATCGTGTCGACTCCGTATTTCTAGTATACGGTAGTAGGCATTTGATCTCATATTTGAGTAGCCGAGAGGCTCGTGAATATGAAAGATCACTCAAGGAAGGAAGGAGTTGAACGCACCCCTAGAGATAGGATGACGTAAATCCTCCGGATTGGAGTCAAATCCAATAGTGCGGGTTACTTCGATAATGCGACTTTAGGCCATTTTGACTTGAAAGAGATTTCGGTCGAAACGTCTATAAGTTAGGGGATTTAATGCTCTAGCAAGATTATTTCCTAATATCGGATCCGTCACGGTCTTAATAGAATTACAAATGTTAAACTAATTATTCCGTTATTTTATTTCAAAGTGAATCGTCGATCGCGCACTCTTTTCTCGTAATAGTTTATTTCTCTTTAAGTTTAGTTTATTTTCATTTTCAAACATCATTAACGTTCGGTAGGATAATAGAGTCGTTGTGAGTAATAGTACTTGCCTGCCCCGAGTTTTTATACGACCTTGATATTTTTCATATCCTATGCTATATTTCGATAGGTACACTTGCCTTAATCGAGTATAGATTGGAGAATACGATTTTCTCTATCAAGTTTTTGGCGCCGTTGCCGGGGATTTTTTTGGCAATATTACGAAAGCACCGAGTTTATTACTTCTACTAAAAAAATTTAAAAAAACAAAAAAATTATTATTATTATTATTATTATTATTATTATCCACCCACCTCATCTTATTTCTACCCAACCTAAAATCTCTCGAAAAGGGTAAGGGGCTTTAAGCGCCACCATTTTACCTAGTACCGGGCGAACCCTTCACGGGTAGTCCTCGGGAAGTTCGAGAGTCAATCCATTAAAAAAACATATTTTTTAAAAATATATATATATATATATCTAAAAAGAAAAACAAATCAAAAAATTTAGTTTTTCTTTTTCTTTTTGGTATCAGTTTTTTTTTATGGAATCCTTGTATTTTTGCGCTTCTTGCGGGTCGTCCGACCACTTTTATTCTGAATGTCTTTCGGGAACCCCTCCCTCTTTTGATTTTAATTTTTCTGGAGAAGGCCAAAATGGCCAATTTGACCCTTACTCCAATTTTTATCCAACTTGGGAGGTGGGGAACCCGTATTATTTTTCGCATGATTTTGCCCCGCAAAGCGCCGCGCCTCCTACTTTTAATTTTAATTCTCTCGATAATGGGTATTTTGAGTTGCAAACTTCTCTTAATAATATTAATTCGCATCTCAAAACCATTATGGATGCTTTTTCTCGTGAGGCCGCTTCTTTTTCTTCGTCTTCTTCTCCGTCTCCTCCAATTTCTTTATGTAATGAGTCACCGGATATCCCGGCTTGTCTTGTTCCTCTCGAGGAGGATAACTATTCGGATATCCCGGATTGTTTCCTTCCTCCTTTGGAAGTCGCCTCTATGGATATTCCGGTGTGCTTCTTACTCGTTGAGGATGACGAGACGTCTTTTATTTCTCCATCTGAAGACGTTGGTGATTCCATTACGCTTTCAAATTCAACTGTTCCCAATTTTTCTCTTTTTAGAGAATCTTCTTTTTCTTCTTCTTTTATTTTAGATAACTCTTCTTTAGTTCTTTCTTCCCCTTCCTCTCCCGAAATTTCACAAGACTCTTCTTCTTCTTGTGAAATTTCCGATGATGAAATTTCTTCTTCTATTTTTTTTATTCCTCTTTCTATTTCTTCTTCTTTTTATTCTTCCTCTTTTGACGACCCATTCTTCCCCCTCTTACATACGGCGGAGTTCTTCTATAACTCCGTCCGTTCATTTTTGGGCGTCATTCTCTTGAAGTTTCCACCGCATATCGGTGCGATTCTTCAATTTTTCTTTTTTCTGATTTACTCTCCTAAGCGTATACTTAGGGAGTTACCACTTCACTTTAGTTTTTATTTTCCATTTAGCTAACAAATAATGTCGGGCTCAGCCGACGTTAAACAGAGAGCGCTCTTGGAGGCACCCCTTGCTTATCCTTTTTTTTTCTTTTTGTTTTATTTATTTTTGCAGGAATACAACCCGGCGGTTCGTTTGGCTCCATCAATTCATCTCTTCCTTAGGCCCGAGCCGGTGTCCAGCTCAAGCATGGGGGAGCGACATCTACATTCGGCCTTATGACTCCGGGGAAGTCGTTTTCTTTTTATTTATTTTTTTTACTTTATTGTATCTCCCATCCCCTTTCTTCTTCCTTTTTTCTTTCTTGTTTTTATTTTTCATTGAGGGCAATGAAAGGTTTAAGCATGGGGGAGGGTTTAGTTGTTTTATTTCTTTTTTTTTCTTTTCCAAAAAAATGATTTAAATTTTAAAAAAAAATCTTTAGTATAGTTTTATTTAGTTCTTTTTAGTAATGCTTTTATTTAGCCTTATCAAAAATCCAAAAAAATTAGAAAAATCAAAATTCCAAAAAAAGATAATAGTTCAAAAACCCAAAAAAAATGAAAAATGTCAAAAAATCAAAAAAATATAATAAACCTCACGCTTAGATTTTTGTTATTTTCAGAAATTTAGTTTGAGTTAGTTTAAAAGCATTTTTATTTGCTAATCTTTATTTCATCATATTTAGTTAAAATTAACTTTTAGTGATTTAGTTTTGAGGATAATCTTATGAGTTTAATTTGTTTAGAGTAATCTATTTAGCACTTTTTCTCTTTTATTTTAAATAGTTTCAATTTTGTAGTAATTTTGCAAAACAATTTTAAATTCTAATTATTATTACTTCATGCTTTTAAATTCTTAGGAAATCTCAATCTACTAGTAGTTGCTCTCTAGTGTTTTAGTTTATTTTCTAAAATTTTGTTTAAACCCATCATTTTTCTTTTATTGTTAGATCATATGTCATGGGAATAAGAGGATAAAATTCATTATTCCTTGATAAACATATGCAACTCAAAAAAAATGAAGAGAGGAATTAAAAAGTTCATATATGTCGAGGGAAGTGATAGGATGTTAGTCTATCATTTTCTGGTATTACATATATATTATTCAAAAAGTAAAAATATTGTGTGGGGTGTGAAAAAAATGATGATCACCTCCAATCAAAGACCTCTTCATGTTAATTTCCTCCCTAAAACCCCTTAGCCAATATCATTTTCTTAGTTTTTAAATTAAAATATGTGGAGAGCATAAGTAGTAGGTTGTCTTCTTCCTTAAGTTTCTTTTAAGTCATGGTTTTTATAATTCCAATCTAACTTTGTTTGCACTTTACTCCATTTTGAATGCTAGTTAATTTATTAAGAGAATTTTTGGCTAAATATTTCTCTCTTTTCACTTTAATTTCATAATTTAGGACTTGATTCTTTAATCTCTAAATTTTAATTTTGGCTAGCTTTTGATGTAAATAAATTTTTAGTTTAATTGAAAATTTTATAATGTCTTATAAATATTTCTCTTTCTTTTACTCTGGAATAGCAAAAGCCTAAGCATGGGGGAGTTTGATGACTACTTTGTAGTCATCGTTTTTGGTATAATTTAGTAGTTAAATCCCTAAGTTTTATCATAATTTTATGTTTTGTATGCTTGTTTTGATGTCATTTTGTGTTTTGATATTAAAATCTTTATTTATATATTATGTCACTATATATTGTATTATGTTTCTTAATATTAGTTAATGTTTTGTTATTTTATTTTAAGGTTTTGTTATGTCATAATAATTAAACTTCATAGTTTTATTTATATGTTTTAATGTAATTTTCACTTTTATTTTATGTTTTATATTATCATGTTATGTTATAAAATATAGCTAATGTCATGTTTATTTTGTCTTAATTGTAGGTTCATGCAACCCAACATGGAGCCACCATTCATGCCCAAGCTTCAAAGCCCACATGCTACCCGAGCAGCCCATGCACTAACCGAGCCACCACATGCTACAAGAGCAGCCCCCTCCTCTTTGAAGCAGCCCAAAGCCAATCAAGAGCAGCCCAAAACCGAAATCCAAGCATTTCCTCTTCATTTAATTGTCAAAAACCGAACTATGTATGCACCTTGCCCCCTTTGCATGGCCGGCCACTCTCTTTCCGCCTCTTTTATTTCTTTTTCCCTTTTTTTTATTCTACATTCATCCCCTTTCTATTTTATATTTTCATTTCATTCTCATTTATTCCATGCAATGAATCTCACTCTCTCTTCCCCCTTCATTAATTACCATGCATGCATTCTCCCATACATGGCCGGCCAACCCCCTCTTCATTCATCCATTTTCTTTTCTAAATATCTCTTATTTTTATTTCATTTAATGTCATACATTGCATCCATCATATCCTCTCTCTCTCTCTTCATTTAACTCATGCATGAACCCTCTCCCATACATGGCCGACCACCCCCCTTTGCCTCTTTATTTCCACTTCATTCTAGATCCTTCTCCATCTTCTATAAAAGCCACCCCATCCCTCAAGCCTAAGGGAGTTCTTTTTGGAAGTGAAGTTTTATGTTAAATTAGGAGTAGTTTTTTGTAAGAGAGTTAGCTAGAGAAAGTGAGAGTTCAAGCTCTTTTTCTTCTTCTTTGTTGTAGTTCTTTTCATTGTTGTAATTTCTTTTAGTAGAATAGTATTGTCTCCTTTTTATTATTTTCATGTACTTCTTTTTATTAAGTAATGCAAATGAATTCTCTTTCTTTTATTTTGATTTCCTTTCCAACTATGCTTAGCTAATTATATTTTGTGCCCGATCGCGATGAACTTTGCGATAAAATAACGCATCTTTAATTTTATGTTTGCATTTGTATTTTTTTTATTTTGATCCTTCTTTGATTTTTATCGTGTCGACTCCGTATTTCTAGTATACGGTAGTAGGCATTTGATCTCATATTTGAGTAGCCGAGAGGCTCGTGAATATGAAAGATCACTCAAGGAAGGAAGGAGTTGAACGCACCCCTAGAGATAGGATGACGTAAATCCTCCGGATTGGAGTCAAATCCAATAGTGCGGGTTACTTCGATAATGCGACTTTAGGCCATTTTGACTTGAAAGAGATTTCGGTCGAAACGTCTATAAGTTAGGGGATTTAATGCTCTAGCAAGATTATTTCCTAATATCGGATCCGTCACGGTCTTAATAGAATTACAAATGTTAAACTAATTATTCCGTTATTTTATTTCAAAGTGAATCGTCGATCGCGCACTCTTTTCTCGTAATAGTTTATTTCTCTTTAAGTTTAGTTTATTTTCATTTTCAAACATCATTAACGTTCGGTAGGATAATAGAGTCGTTGTGAGTAATAGTACTTGCCTGCCCCGAGTTTTTATACGACCTTGATATTTTTCATATCCTATGCTATATTTCGATAGGTACACTTGCCTTAATCGAGTATAGATTGGAGAATACGATTTTCTCTATCAAGTTTTTGGCGCCGTTGCCGGGGATTTTTTTGGCAATATTACGAAAGCACCGAGTTTATTACTTCTACTAAAAAAATTTAAAAAAACAAAAAAATTATTATTATTATTATTATTATTATTATTATCCACCCACCTCATCTTATTTCTACCCAACCTAAAATCTCTCGAAAAGGGTAAGGGGCTTTAAGCGCCACCATTTTACCTAGTACCGGGCGAACCCTTCACCGGGTAGTCCTCGGGAAGTTCGAGAGTCAATCCATTAAAAAACATATTTTTTAAAAATATATATATATATATATCTAAAAAAGAAAAACAAATCAAAAAATTTAGTTTTTCTTTTTCTTTTTGGTATCAGTTTTTTTTTATGGAATCCTTGTATTTTTGCGCTTCTTGCGGGTCGTCCGACCACTTTTATTCTGAATGTCTTTCGGGAACCCCTCCCTCTTTTGATTTTAATTTTTCTGGAGAAGGCCAAAATGGCCAATTTGACCCTTACTCCAATTTTTATCCAACTTGGGAGGTGGGGAACCCGTATTATTTTTCGCATGATTTTGCCCCGCAAAGCGCCGCGCCTCCTACTTTTAATTTTAATTCTCTCGATAATGGGTATTTTGAGTTGCAAACTTCTCTTAATAATATTAATTCGCATCTCAAAACCATTATGGATGCTTTTTCTCGTGAGGCCGCTTCTTTTTCTTCGTCTTCTTCTCCGTCTCCTCCAATTTCTTTATGTAATGAGTCACCGGATATCCCGGCTTGTCTTGTTCCTCTCGAGGAGGATAACTATTCGGATATCCCGGATTGTTTCCTTCCTCCTTTGGAAGTCGCCTCTATGGATATTCCGGTGTGCTTCTTACCCGTTGAGGATGACGAGACGTCTTTTATTTCTCCATCTGAAGACGTTGGTGATTCCATTACGCTTTCAAATTCAACTGTTCCCAATTTTTCTCTTTTTAGAGAATCTTCTTTTTCTTCTTCTTTTATTTTAGATAACTCTTCTTTAGTTCTTTCTTCCCCTTCCTCTCCCGAAATTTCACAAGACTCTTCTTCTTCTTGTGAAATTTCCGATGATGAAATTTCTTCTTCTATTTTTTTTATTCCTCTTTCTATTTCTTCTTCTTTTTATTCTTCCTCTTTTGACGACCCATTCTTCCCCCTCTTACATACGGCGGAGTTCTTCTATAACTCCGTCCGTTCATTTTTGGGCGTCATTCTCTTGAAGTTTCCACCGCATATCGGTGCGATTCTTCAATTTTTCTTTTTTCTGATTTACTCTCCTAAGCGTATACTTAGGGAGTTACCACTTCACTTTAGTTTTTATTTTCCATTTAGCTAACAAATAACGTCGGGCTCAGCCGACGTTAAACAGAGAGCGCTCTTGGGAGGCACCCCTTGCTTATCCTTTTTTTTCTTTTTGTTTTATTTATTTTTGCAGGAATACAACCCCGGCGGTTCGTTTGGCTCCATCAATTCATCTCTTCCTTAGGCCCGAGCCGGTGTCCAGCTCAAGCATGGGGGAGCGACATCTACATTCGGCCTTATGACTCCGGGGAAGTCGTTTTCTTTTTATTTATTTTTTTTACTTTATTGTATCTCCCATCCCCTTTCTTCTTCCTTTTTTCTTTCTTGTTTTTATTTTTCATTGAGGGCAATGAAAGGTTTAAGCATGGGGGAGGGTTTAGTTGTTTTATTTCTTTTTTTTTCTTTTCCAAAAAAATGTTTTAAATTTAAAAAAAAAATCTTTAGTATAGTTTTATTTAGTTCTTTTTAGTAATGCTTTTATTTAGCCTTATCAAAAATCCAAAAAAATTAGAAAAATCAAAATTCCAAAAAAAGATAATAGTTCAAAAACCCAAAAAAATGAAAAATGTCAAAAAATCAAAAAAATATAATAAACCTCACGCTTAGATTTTTGTTATTTTCAGAAATTTAGTTTGAGTTAGTTTAAAAGCATTTTTATTTGCTAATCTTTATTTCATCATATTTAGTTAAAATTAACTTTTAGTGATTTAGTTTTGAGGATAATCTTATGAGTTTAATTTGTTTAGAGTAATCTATTTAGCACTTTTTCTCTTTTATTTTAAATAGTTTCAATTTTGTAGTAATTTTGCAAAACAATTTTAAATTCTAATTATTATTACTTCATGCTTTTAAATTCTTAGGAAATCTCAATCTACTAGTAGTTGCTCTCTAGTGTTTTAGTTTATTTTCTAAAATTTTGTTTAAACCCATCATTTTTTCTTTTATTGTTAGATCATATGTCATGGGAATAAGAGGATAAAATTCATTATTCCTTGATAAACATATGCAACTCAAAATAAAATGAAGAGAGGAATTAAAAAGTTCATATATGTCGAGGGAAGTGATAGGATGTTAGTCTATCATTTTCTGGTATTACATATATATTATTCAAAAAGTAAAAATATTGTGTGGGGTGTGAAAAAAAATGATGATCACCTCCAATCAAAGACCTCTTCATGTTAATTTCCTCCCTAAAACCCCCTTAGCCAATATCATTTTCTTAGTTTTTAAATTAAAATATGTGGAGAGCATAAGTAGTAGGTTGTCTTCTTCCTTAAGTTTCTTTTAAGTCATGGTTTTTATAATTCCAATCTAACTTTGTTTGCACTTTACTCCATTTTGAATGCTAGTTAATTTATTAAGAGAATTTTTGGCTAAATATTTCTCTCTTTTCACTTTAATTTCATAATTTAGGACTTGATTCTTTAATCTCTAAATTTTAATTTTGGCTAGCTTTTGATGTAAATAAATTTTTAGTTTAATTGAAAATTTTATAATGTCTTATAAATATTTCTCTTTCTTTTACTCTGGAATAGCAAAAGCCTAAGCATGGGGGAGTTTGATGACTACTTTGTAGTCATCGTTTTTGGTATAATTTAGTAGTTAAATCCCTAAATTTTATCATAATTTTATGTTTTGTATGCTTGTTTTGATGTCATTTTGTGTTTTGATATTAAAATCTTTATTTATATATTATGTCACTATATATTGTATTATGTTTCTTAATATTAGTTAATGTTTTGTTATTTTATTTTAAGGTTTTGTTATGTCATAATAATTAAACTTCATAGTTTTATTTATATGTTTTAATGTAATTTTCACTTTTATTTTATGTTTTATATTATCATGTTATGTTATAAAATATAGCTAATGTCATGTTTATTTTGTCTTAATTGTAGGTTCATGCAACCCAACATGGAGCCACCATTCATGCCCAAGCTTCAAAGCCCACATGCTACCCGAGCAGCCCATGCACTAACCGAGCCACCACATGCTACAAGAGCAGCCCCCTCCTCTTTGAAGCAGCCCAAAGCCCATCAAGAGCAGCCCAAAACCGAAATCCAAGCATTTCCTCTTCATTTAATTGTCAAAAACCGAACTATGTATGCACCTTGCCCCCTTTGCATGGCCGGCCACTCTCTTTCCCCCACTTTTATTACTTTTTCCCTTTTTTTATTCTACATTCATCCCCCTTTCTACTTTATATTTTTCATTTCATTCTCATTTATTCCATGCAATGAATCTCACTCTCTCTTCCCCCTTCATTAATTACCATGCATGCATTCTCCCATACATGGCCGGCCAACCCCCTCTTCATTCATCCATTTTCTTTTCTAAATATCTCTTATTTTTATTTCATTTAATGTCATACATTGCATCCATCATATCCTCTCTCTCTCTTCATTTAACTCATGCATGAACCCTCTCCCATACATGGCCGACCACCCCCCTTTGCCTCTTTATTTCCACTTCATTCTAGATCCTTCTCCATCTCCTATAAAAGCCACCCCATCCCTCAAGCCTAAGGGAGTTCTTTTTGGAAGTGAAGTTTTATGTTAAATTAGTTGTAGTTTTTTGTAAGAGAGTTAGCTAGAGAAAGTGAGAGTTCAAGCACTTTTTCTTCTTCTTTGTTGTAGTTCTTTTCATTGTTGTAATTTCTTTTAGTAGAATAGTATTGTCTCCTTTTTATTATTTTCATGTACTTCTTTTTATTAAGTAATGCAAATGAATTCTCTTTCTTTTATTTTGATTTCCTTTCCAACTATGCTTAGCTAATTATATTTTGTGCCCGATCGCGATGAACTTTGCGATAAAATAACGCATCTTTAATTTTATGTTTGCATTTGTATTTTTTTTATTTTGATCCTTCTTTGATTTTTATCGTGTCGACTCCGTATTTCTAGTATACGTTAGTAGGCATTTGATCTCATATTTGAGTAGCTGAGAGGCTCTTGAATATGAAAGATCACTCAAGGAAGGAAGGAGTTGAACGCACCCCTAGAGATAGGATGACGTAAATCCTCCGGATTGGAGTCAAATCCAATAGTGCGGGTCACTTCGATAATGCGACTTTAGGCCATTTTGACTTGAAAGAGATTTCGGTCGAAACGTCTATAAGTTAGGGGATTTAATGCTCTAGCGAGATTATTTCCTAATATCGGATCCGTCACGGTCTTAATAGAATTACAAATGTTAAACTAATTATTCCGTTATTTTATTTCAAAGTGAATCGTCGATCGCGCACTCTTTTCTCGTAATAGTTTATTTCTCTTTAAGTT
This sequence comes from Platanthera zijinensis, assembly GCA_039513925.1. Classification (NCBI taxonomy): domain Eukaryota; kingdom Viridiplantae; phylum Streptophyta; class Magnoliopsida; order Asparagales; family Orchidaceae; genus Platanthera; species Platanthera zijinensis. The sequence goes on from CM077089.1 coordinate 53,792,987, forward strand.
TAGTTTATTTTCATTTTCAAACATCATTAACGTTCGGTAGGATAATAGAGTCGTTGTGAGTAATAGTACTTGCCTGCCCCGAGTTTTTATACGACCTTGATATTTTTCATATCCTATGCTATATTTCGATAGGTACACTTGCCTTAATCGAACATAGATTGGAGAATACGATTTTCTCTATCATTGTACTTCAAATAGTGGATCCGAATGATCAACCTAATGATCCCAGGTATGCGCATTCAATTTCGAAAATTGAATCGCATTATATAGATGTATATATATATCCAAACACATATGTAGATTCCCTTTCAAGATATAAATATATATATATATACACACACACCTGATGGAAGGACACGGAAGCTAATATCCGTAGGATCCATATTATGGAAACTGATAAATTGTCAAAACTTTGATATGGTGAGAAAGGGGGTGTCAAATGGTCCTATGACTCTCAAGGGACTTGTATCAATAGTTGAAAGTACAATATTACATTTTGAATCCAACAAGGATAAGCCGGGGTTTATTTCTAATGTTTTCTTTCCTTGAACTCAACTTAGCTATCATAACATGAAAACTTGATATCCTTTATGTAGAGGAATAAGGAATTCTAGGTGAAATAAATAGGATTCCCGTCGATTAGAATAATCGGGCGGAAATATCGGAAATCTCCTCAACCAACGACAAATAACGGAAATAAATAGCAGAAACTTCTCGGTTCCACCTACGGACTGTTCGTATTCCCTTCGACTTTACGGAAACAACTTCCCTCAGGAACATTGGAATCGAGACTTCCTCCCATCGCTCACCCTCCGTCGAGCTCATCGACTCTAGCAACTGTCATCGTCGACTCCCGTGGCTCCCGTCGATTGTAGCCCGCTGTCCTCTCCCCGTCTGCTCTGTGTTCCCATTTTCGGCATCTGCTCATCGCAAGCCTCTCATTGTACTAGGGCTTCTCTCCGCTCACCGCCTACCTAGAGTTTTCTACCTTCCCCCGTCCGAGTAACAGGTATCGACCATTCTTCCTTGAATCATTAGCTCATTTGTAACTTGTCTAGTTCCTACTAGTTTAGATCCTACAAACTATAGATTTAGATAGAGTTAAGTTCCTTGAGTGTAACTTGTTTAGGTTAATAATGGCTCCTCGAACAACGGTCGGGCTCCTCACTGGAAGTGAGTTGGTTAGGACTAGCTTTGCCCATGCTTCTGATGAATTCAGGAACATCATCTTGATGCTAGAGCAAGTCGGGCTCTCCTTTATTCTCTAGCACCCGTGCAAGTTCCTAGACAAGGAAGTTCTGGAGTTCTACGCAACCGTCAAGCTACATCACGAAGACACCCTAATAAAGTGAAAGATAGTTGAACTAAGGATCAAGATGACTGCTGCAAAACTATCACATAATATCCAGCTCACCAGCTCTGTACAAGAGGACTACCTAGATGAAAATGATCGTGCGAGGACACTACTGTTCTGTGGATTATCTCGAGGGACCAAGGCCATCAAATGCAAGGACATGAATGAAGAAGTAAAGCTCCTCTCAGATATCATAGGAAAGGTTCTGATATGCAAACCTGGCTCCCATTATCATATATCAGGTGACATGTTTAAGATTCTGATGGCTATAGTGTGCAGAAAGAAATTCAACTGGGGGGACATGTTATTTGAGAAGATAAAGGATACCCTACGTAGTCCTAACTTCGGGAGAATCATCAGTCTATATCTGAATCAGATGGACAGAGACAGATTTGATATGATTAAGGGAGTTCCCCTTCACTACCTGAAGAAGATGGACTAAAGCATATTTGATAGGTGGGAAAGAAGAATTGCCCAAGGGGGTTTGTCTGGAGCATATGTTGATTAAGAAGACGGAGCACCGGAGTTCAGAAATCCTTCGGATGAGCCCAGTGAAGTTCCTTATCTGCTGCATGCAGGAACTGAGGGGGAGTCATTACACCATCCTTCTGCTACCATCAGGATGGAAGCCTCAGTTACTGACATCACCCTCATCGCTAAGGAGGCAGTGGAGACTCTCGCGACCGATCAAACTGACGAGGAGGAAGAAGCGGTTGGTGTGGAGAATACTACTGCTAGTGGAGATGATGTGGATTCCCCTGAATAGTAGGTTGCTGAGGAAGTTAATGATGAGCAAGCTGGAAAGGATATGGCCATGAGGGAGATTGATGTTGAACTCCCTTCTGAGGAACAAATTCAGGCAAGGGTTCCTGATGTGACTGATGCAACAGTTGACGGGGAGCCCTTCCGGCCTCAGGAACAACCTGATACTTTGCTGAAGGGGGTGATGAGTATACATGGAAACTTTGCAGATGCTGCCTCTATCCCCCCACAGGAGACCGTGAATCTTTCAAGCTCCACTAGTGTATCTGAAGAAGAGAATCTTGACTCACTGAGTCCTATTCCCCCAGAGCACGACCAGGCCATTCATCAGGTTCATCCGCTAGGACTTAGCCTGGAAAATCACACGGTAAATATCATTCAAGGTATAGTGGATGAACTGAAGGCCTCCTTTGAACGATCTCACAACAAGGTACTTAAACGAATTAAGCAATAAGAGGATCTGATGCTAAAGAATGTTGTGGAGATAAATCACAAGCTAGATATGATGGAATAAAGTTTGACGCTAAGTTTGCTGAGGCTGGCACTGTCGTCAATCTTCTGATGTAAGGGCTACAGAAAAAAACAGCTGATCTGGAAGTAGTAAATCAAAATGCACATATTGTGGCCAATAACATCAAATTGTTCGATGCCAACATGGTCACACTTAACACGAATCAGAAATCCCTGCTGGACAATTTTACTCGGAATATCAAGCATATTGATGAGTCACTGCATTCTTATGCAAACTCAATTGCTCAAGAAGCGAAAAAGGGGAAGGAGGAATATACAGCTAATATAGCAGGGTTAGAGCAAATCAAGGTCGACAACTTCAAGCAGTCAAATGAGTATGTTTTTGAAAGCTATCATTGGCTAGTTCAGCAAGCATCTGGTATACAAATTCCGGTTGCTCATACTGATGAGGTTGCTACTGCTGCTGCTGATGAGGTTGCAAGTGCTGAGGAGGTTCCCTTGAGTGAAGCTGATGCCAGAAAGGCTGTTAGGGCCGCACCAAAGCTGCTCACAGTGCCATGTTTGATCACGAGGCCATTGCAAAAGGGAAAAGAAAACTTCAAGAAGGAACTTCCAAAGAAACTCCAGCTGATAGGAAATTAAGATTGAAGGAAAGTGAAGTTAAGAATGAACGATGGAGTCCTACGTCTAGGAGCATCATACTGGATACATTCATGCTACTACAACGGGGAGAGCTTAATAGAAATGAAGTATATAGTCAGTATGAGTGGGAGATGCACAAAGAGTATGAGTCCAAAAGAAACATATTCTTCAGGACTAACACTGTGGAACATAAAGCTCCTCCCCCTCGGTACTACCCGAAACCAAAGGAATTCTTTGAAAGGCAAAGCAAGAAGTACCTGGCTAAACAACTAAGAGATGCTGAGGCAAAGGAGGGATAGACTTGAAATCTAAACTGTTTATTTTTTAATATGCATGTACGTCTATTCTTGTAATTATAAATGAACAACTCTTTGGATATATATATATATATATATATATATATATATATATGATCACATGCTGATTCAATTGTTGTTCTGAATGCATGAAATTTTATCATTCTGACTTATTGACTCGCATACTTTTATGTATATCTTTTTGGTTGGTGTAATTCATCTTAGCTAGTAGGATTTTGGCTTATTCAAATAGGGGGAGATTATTGGGTATTGTATCCACAATTACCTTGATTTGAAGAAGCCTCCAGTCAAGCTAAGATGGATTCACAATGTATTTGACAATCTTGTATTAAGTTGTGCTTACAGCTATTCCATGCTAAGTACACACCAATGTCAGGGTACAGTAGGTCAATATACACAGGTCAGCGCAACGTAATCCCTCGTTGAGCAGATCAGTATGTTGACTCATGTATGCTCTCTCTATTGGAGTGTACTTATTTTCAAGTACAAGATTAAGGCAGATCATGAGCAGAAGAAGGAGCAAAGATGGGTCAAAGTCCACGTCATCAAAGGAAGGAAGAGAAAATTCTTCTAATTCAAAATCGACGGGAATCACTAAGTGATTCTCGCCGACTTCGACGAGAATCGTTAGTGATTCCCGCCGATTCGGTGAGAATCAATCTGCATTCCCTCCGACCTCTTCCGGATTACTGTTTTCCTACAGAAATTCTGCTAAGGCAGAATCGACCGGAATCACTAAGTGATTCTCGCCGACTTCGACGGGAATCGTTCTAATTCCCGCCGATTCGACGAGAATCAGTTTGCATTCCTGTCGATTCCCACCGGCTGACAAGGTTTATAACTGGAATTCAGCCAAGGCAGAATCAACGGGAATCGTGAGTCCTTCCGGCCGACTTCGACGGGAATCACCAACGATTCTCGCCGATTTTGCCTTAGGCAATTTTCGTCTGTTCGCTGGACCGAACCAAGAGGTCGTTCACTATTTTCGGCCAGGGCTAGGGTTTCTCCTTGTGGGTCCCACAACGGTCAATAGGGTTGGCTATGGTATATATAGTTGCGTATTTTGAACATGACAAGTAATCCATTCTCGGAAAACGAAAGGAGGTCGAGCGTGACCTAGAAGATCGCGGAAAATCATCGATCGCTAACGCCGCTCGCAAGCTCGTCGCCGCCGCAGTTCTTAGAACTTCTTTGATCTTCCGATGACAGTACCAAGGCTAGCAGTCCGTCTCACGCATCTCTCTTGAGATCTCTTGTCTCTCGATTCGTTGAACGAGGTTAGTTCTTCATTCTGAATCGATTGAGACGACTGATCCGACTGAGATCATTCGTAGACCTTGCTTGCTTCGTCAAGAAGTGTGGATCCACAAAGCATCGTCGCCGTAATCACTTGCCGCCGCCGATCTTGAAAAGATCCTCTCCAAGAGAGAAATTCGGTAGTGGACTCTTCGTATCTTTCAAGAAAGCTTCATCGAACGAAGAAGGACATCGGAATCTCCAAAAGTTTGTTTGTGTTTTCTTTACATTCAATTTTAGTTTATTGTAAAGGTATTTTGATTCCTAGTTATAAGGGTTGGGTGCAAACGGTGGTGGTGGAGTGGTGACTCTTTTGGTTGGAAGGGTTCCTTCCATAGTGTGAGGATTGGATTTAATTCCGTTTTGAGAAGTGGTCGAGTCGTCCCTTGGTGGGAGATAGGTCGAAGTGGGAAAGTGGACGTACCCAAATCGGGGAACCACTATAACTTTCTGTGTGTTTTTCTGTGCTGTTTTTGTTTAATTATGCAGGTAAATTTAATTCCGCAAAAGACTGCACGACACCTATTCCCCCCCATAGGTGGACTTAGTCAACACTAGATACTTTCACTCACACTTAGCCCAACCCGAGCTCCATTAGCTAACTCAGGCTAAAAGCATAAATAAGACTTAGCATAAATCTTGGTACAAGCTCCAACCGCTAAAAACAAAGCTTATAATTTAACACTTAAGCTAATAAATCCTGCTTATAACAAGCCACACCAAACCGGCCACAATCATAATGCAGCATAACATCACGTCAGAATGATGCAAAAATCAAAGGTCTTGGATTTCGATAAAACTCGCACCAAAGCTAAACACATAAGCTACGAAAACAACGGCGGAGTCGAAAACAACCTCTAACGAACAAAACTCGGGCTATCACTACCCGAAGCCAAGGAACAAGCATTCCCCGAGAGCCTCACCGAGTAACAAGACCAGACCCGGCTTGCTAGGGAATCTTGACAATAAGCTACTCAAGGAACCTAAAGAGTTAAGACTACGCTTTACAATGGAGAAAGGCCGGAAACGTGTCAACATAATGCCAAACTTCTATAAAACAAAACACAGAAAAGCCGGGGGCGTTACAGTCACCCCCCCCCCCTAAAAGAAAGTTTCGTCTCGAAACTTTACACAAAACACTTCTTTCAAGAAGGAAAAAGAAATAGCTAAGCCAAAGCTATATATAAAAAAACAATACATACCAGGCAAACGGTCAGGGAAACAAATGAGGGTAAGCCTTCCTCATTGTCGACTCTAGCTCCCAAGTCACGCTTTCCACATCCTAGTTCATCCACAAAATCTTAACTATAGGAATGGTTTTCCTCCGCAACACGCGATCCTGAGTACCCAATACGCGGACTGGCACTTCCACATAAGAAAGTTTCGGCTCAAACCGGGGCACAAAATCCAAAACCTGCATGTCACTCTACACACACTTCCGCAACCTACTGACGTGAAAGACATCATGCACGCCAGGAAAATTTGCAGGAAACTCTAACCTGTAAGCTGATACTCCAATCCGCTCAGTAATCAAAAATGGCCCCACGTATCTCGGGTCCAATTTCCTGTTCTTGCCAAACCTCTTAATCCCGCTCATCGGGGAAACCTTTAAGAACACCCGGTCCTCGACAGCAAATTCCAAATCTGATCTACGCCGGTTGGAGTTCTTTTCATATCTCTCCTGGGTTATTCAAAGCTTTTCCCGAATAAGCTTCACCAAAATCTCCATTTCCTCGAGTTCTTCTGGACCCAACAAGGGTCGCTCGCCCAACTCAGCCCAAAATAAAGGTGTCCTGCAGCGCCTCCCGTACAAAGCCTCGAAAGGATCCATTTGCAGGCTTTCTTGATAGCTGTTGTTATACGCAAACTCCATAAGCCGCAAACGCTCGTCCCACGCCCCCCATTGTCAAGAATATAGCATCAGATCATATCTTCCACAATCTGCTTTACCCGCTCTGTCTGACCGTTGGTCTGCGGGTGCTAAGCAGTGGAATACCTCAAATCTATCCCCAACCCCTCTTGAAGACTCTTCCAAAAACGAGGCGTGAACCTGGAGTCTCGATCCGAAATGATGCTCACGGGTACACCATGCAGTCTGATGACCTCCTCCACATACAACTCTGCTATCTTCCTCATCGGGTAGTCAATCTTGAATGGCACGAAGTGAGCACACATCGTCATTCTGTCTACGATCACCCATACTGAATCATACCCCCTAGGAGATCTTGGCAAGCCTGTAATGAAATCCATCGAGTTGCTTTCCCACTTCCAAGTCGGAATCTCCAAGGTAGTCAGATTGCCACCTGGTCTTCCATGATTAACCTTCACTCGCTTGCAAGTGTGGCACTCATAAACAAATCTGGCTATGTACCCCTTCATCCCATACCACCAGGCAATCTGCTTTAAATCACGGTACATCTTGGTGGATCCTGGGTGATAGGCAACGATCGATCCATGGGCTTCCCTGCACACCATAACCATGATGTCTCTAACCGCGGGAATACAAAACCTACCACGGTACTTCAAAGTACCTGCATCATCTATAGAAAAAACTGGCAGTTCACCTCTCTCAGCTCGAAGATACAAATGCAGAAGGTCAGGATCATCTTTCTGATGCAATATCGTGAGCGCGATCCATGAAGGTTCTGCCACTGCCAGGCTGCTCTGCACATCGCAGCTACCCATAGAAATGCCCATCAACAGAAACTCCTCTACTAACAACTCGACTGTGAGACCAAAAATCTTCCCTGATTTCCGACTCAGGGCGTCGGCCACCACATTGGCCTTGCCCGGATGGTACTGAATCTCAACATAATAGTCGGCCACGTACTGTAGCCATCGTCGCTGACGCAGATTCAACTCCTTCTGCGTGAAGACATACTTCAAGCTCCTATGATCAGTAAAAATCCTGCACTGCACACCATACAGTACATGCCTCCACATCTTCAAAGCATAGATCACGACCGCAAACTCTAGGTAGTGTGTAGGGTAATTCCTCTCATGAGTCTTTAGCTATCTCGACCCGTACGCAATCACCTTCCCTCCTGGCATCAGCACGCATCCCAACCCGATATGCGATGCATCCACATATACATCAAACTCAGCACCTTCAGTAGGCAAGGAAAAAATAGGAGATGAACATAGCCTTCTCTTTAGCTCCTCAAAAGCCTCATCACATTTTCCATCCCATACGAAGGCTACATTCTTCTGCATCAACTTGGTCAATGGCGCAGACAGGGTGGAGAATCCCTCCACAAATCTTCTATAATAGCCCGCCAAACCCAAGAAGCTTCTGATCTCACGAGGAGTAACAGGTCTCGCCCATTCCATAACCGCAGCGATCTTTCCTTGTTCTACTGAGATGCCCTCCTTGTAAACCACATGGCCGAGGAAAGATACCTGAAGCAGCCAAAATTAATATTTTCTCAGCTTGGCATAAAGCTTATGGTCTCTCAGAGGCGCCAAGACTAGATGCAAATGTCAATCATGCTCTTCTGCATTCCGGGAGTACACCAAAACGTCGTCAATAAAGACAATCACAAACTTGTCTAAACAATCCTTGAACACGCAGTTCATCAAATCCATGAAAGCTTAAGGCGCATTAGTAAAACCAAATGACATGACTAAGAACTCGAAATGCCCATGACGAGAACGGAACGCCGTCTGCGGAACATCTGATTCCCAAATCCTCAACTGGTGATAGCCCGAACGAAGGTCAATCTTTGAAAACACAGCACTATAACGCAGCTGGTCAAACAAATCATCAATCCGAGGCAGAGGGTACCTGTTCTTAATTGTAACCTTATTCAGCTCTCTGTAGTCGATGCATAGCCTCATCGACCCGTCTTTCTTCTTTACGAACAGCACAGGCGCACCCTAGGGCGACGAACTAGGCCTGATAAAACCCTTTGCCAACATCTCATCTAGCTGGATCCGCAACTCCTCCAGCTCTCCAGGGGCCATGCGGTACGGTGCCTTAGCAATAAGACGCATACCCAGCTTTAAATCTATGACAAACTCAACATCTCTATCGGGAGGAAGACCGGGAAGATCGTCAGGAAAAACATCAGAGAACTCACAAACAACAGGAATCTCCCCCAACCGCGGCACACTTACATCTGCCCCTACTAGAGAGACCAAACAGAGAAAACAGCAAGAAACAAGCAACTTGCGAGCACGTACCGCAAAAAAACCCGGAGACTCCTGGAGTGGATTGGCATAAACGCTCCCGGGATGACCGTTTTCCTTCATGAAATCTAAGTGCTTACCCTTGCACTGGATAACCGCATCATATCTGGACAACCAGTTCATGCCTAGGATAAAATCGAAGTCCTCCAGTTCAATCACCTTCAGATCTGCCTTTGCTAAAAAGTCCCCCTACAAGATTGGGCAGCCCTGAATACCCAAATCTGAAATCACGGAGTCACTAGAAGGGAACTTGACGCAGAAAGCTCCACCAACACGATCTAGGCCCAAATGAAATCGCTCCACGAAAGCACTAGCAACAAAAGAGTGGGTAGCACTAGAATCGAAAAGAATTCGCGCCCAGCGGTTCTTTACCTTAAATTTCCCTATACAGTAACTCACACAACTAAGGGAAAACAAAAGCTAAACTATGCAAGAGGTGAAATATTCAAGTTAGGAAGAAATCTAACCAGAAATAACCTGGGTCAAGGTCAACGCTTCCTCCGAAGAGATAACATTAAGCTTCCCCTTGCATTTATCCACGCGCGGGGGTGGCGGCAACGCCTGCAATGGAACTGCTGGGAGAACGGGCTGTGCCTGAGGGCACCTCGTCTTTAGATGGCCCTTTTGCCCACATTGAAAGCAAACTTTATCTTTCAACCAGCAACGGGCCGCATCATGCCCCTTTTTTCCGCACAAAGCACACACCACATCCCCTCTGGGAGCACCCTGAATAGCATGGACTTGCTCTTTCTTCTGGGCTGCCAATCTTTTGAAGCACTTTTCCAAAGGATGGCCTGGCCGGCCATAGAAGCTGCAAGTCCCCTTGGTCTTCTTCCTTGAAACTGCATCAGGCTCCTTGGGGCCTTTCCCTCTAACAGACTTCCGCTTGTCTTGCCTCGCCTGCTGGCCTCTATTCTTAGCATTCTCAATGGCCTCGACCTTCAAAGTAGCTTCAACCACTCCGGCATAACTGACTGATCTATAGGCATTTGCTAACTGTTGAACGTCGCTTCTCAGCCCGCCCAGAAATCGCTTAACCCGATCTGCTTCAACACTCACAAGTCCAGGAGCAAACCAACTCAGTTTGCTAAACTCAACCTCATGCTCACTAACCATGAGTTTCCTTTGCTTCAAATGCAGGAAGTCGTTCATCAACCGGTCCCGCTCGACCGAGGGCAAGAATTTACTTAACAGCATTACCTTAAACGACTCCCAAGTGCATCCTGCCACCAAACTTTCTTTCTCCCTTAACCACCAAGTCTTTGCCAATCCCTTGAGCTGGTAGACAGCGAGCATTACTTTCTAATCGTCTGAAATCCCCGAATAGGAGAACATCTCCTCTATAGAAATCAGCCAGTCATCCAAAATCATGAAATCCGCTTGCACGTCATAAGTAGGGGGCCTAAGCCACTGAAACTGAGATATGAAGGCCATCTCCGGGGGTACCACAACTGGAGGCACAAGAGGAGTAGGAGGGGGAGGAACAGCTACACTACAGACAGGGTCCTGAACTCTCTGAGCCTTCCCTGCCACTACTACAACCAAGGACTGGATCTGGTTCTGCATGTCCACCATCTCCCTAGATAAGGCTTCATTACTTAGCCGCAAACTTTCAATCAGGGCCTCGCTCTGGGATCCCGAAGACTCACCCTTAGATTGGGGAGTCGATCGCGTCGCAGGACGCTTCGCTATCCTATAATCGCACCAGCTCTAATTAAAACCCAGCCCAACAGCTAGAACGAAGCTACCCGGTACAGGCAAGCATACTTAAATATGAATTTCAACTGCAAAACTTGTTCTGGGATTTGTTTTATAATAATGATATTATGCTTAACCTGAGATGGTTCACTACCATCATACTAACTCATGTGCCTAAATCATGAATGCAAGCTTTTATATTCATTTCAACTCAAAACCAAGTGTGTACATATGTCGTCATGCAAATCTTTAGCCTGACACGTTGTGCTTATGAAATGTTATGCTATGCATGCCGTGCTATACATTCTAAAAAAGGCCTTAATGCATGCCATGGGCGGCATACACATGAAAATGTTATGCATCCCATACTACATAACATTCCCATGCGACGAAAAAAGAAAACGTGCTAGCCGCATTCATATGGTGAGGTTATGCATCCCATACTATATAACCCTCACATGTTGCCTCCTATGGTGGATCCATATACAAACACATATTATGCATCCCATACTACATAATATGCCCCGTATGCTTCCTTATGCTTATGAGTGTAGTGTTCGTACTTTGGCCAAGACGTGCGGATGACATATCGGTGGGTGTATGCTTATGAAGCTAAACTTCTAATGCAATCAAAAGGAAAGGTTTCCCGACTAACCTATCAAGCAACAACCTCCCTCTGATACCAACTGTCACAACCCGTATTTGCCCCTAGGTTAAGAAGTATCAGAGTACGGGGAGAACACGCGTTGTGATGCCACGTCGAGTAGGGGATAACCGCTGACGCTCGGGCAACGCACTAAGACTTCAAATTACAAGTTTTAAAACAGTAGAAAACCAGTTTATTTAAAGGCCGTATCCCTCGGCATAGTGGATCAGCTGGCCCACGATAGGAAAATATATTTGTTTGCTGTGGAAAAACACTTTGATTTAGTTGATTTGACATCCTAAATGAGTATAGTATTTATATATGAAAGATATTCTTTACGCTTAAAGAAGGTAGTGTTTTAGCTTTGCAAATATGATATGCATAGGATACATATAATAGTTTAGGGTTTTAAAATACCTAACATGTAACCTAGCATAAAACCTTCCCAGAAGCAAGTAACCCCAAGAGGGCAAAAACAGCAGTTTAATTCATATTCAGCAAAACAAGAAGCCACCAGTGGGCGTCGACAACCCGACACGAACCCACCGGCGAGTATGCATGTCCATACAGAAAAGAAGGATAACTACCTCGCAAGGTGGAAGATCTGCAACTCAGCTACCCTGGAGGCCAGCAGCAAAACCCACTAGAAGGAAAAATACGCTCTATTGGCTACAACCTGGACCTGAGGAATCCAAGGAAGAACTCCTCAGTATAATTCCAAAGCATGAAGAATATAAGATTTAAGTGCGAGTAAAAAGGGTTTACCAACCCGGTAACAAAAGCAACAGCTAACAGTAAGTGGAAAGTATTATAGTAAGAAGAGCAATACTATCAGAAGGACAGTAATGGTAAATCACACCTAGTATGATCACAAAAGCAACCTGCTCGGCAAAAAGAAGCAACCTGAAGTAGTAACACATCAGTATACTAGCAGGAATAGCCAAAATCAGGATAAACTAACAATCTTAACTTTATGGGCAAATGACCGTGGTGTAAATAATAAGGGGCTGTGGTGGGTGGCAGTACCAGCACCAATGACCAGACCTCAAAATAAAAACTCAAGGGTGCACACAACCGGTGGCAGCCTTAGGGTACACACACCTAAACAAGTCGGCCCCATTGTCCAGACATCGTGGTGTCCATAGCTCAGCACATACAATTCACCCCTCCAGATTCTAGAAAACACCCCCCTCCGGCCATAGTCCACGAGTCGGCATGCGAAAACTAGCCGAACACCCCAACATCCCCCTTAGGAAGGAAGAACTCCTCTAACAATCCTAAAGGAACACACATCCCAAGGCTAAAGTCTTAGCCCAAAAAAAAACCGCGGCATTGAGTGAGTCTACCTCACTCAATTCCAAAACAATCACGGCATTGAGTGAGGTACCCTCACTCAATGCTAAAGACTTAAGCGCAAGTCCTTGCTGTGGCGTTGAGTGAGTCTACCTCACTCAACGCCAAACCTGCTTTGGCGTTGAGTGAGGTCGACTCACTAAACGCCATCAGACTTAACTGCTAGAAAGACTACGGTGTTGAGTGAGTCTACAACACTCAACGCCAAAGCTGCTTTTGGCATTGAGTGAGGTCGACTCACTCAATGCTAAAGACTTAGCCGCAAGTCTTAGCGGTGGCGTTGAGTGAGTTCACCTCACTCAACGCCAGACCTGGCTTGGCGTTGAGTGAGGTCAACTCACTCAATGCCATAGCACTTAACCGCAAAAGGATAACCTGGCATTGAGTGGGGCCCACTCCACTTAACGCCTGGACCCTTAGCCGCAAAAAGAACCATGGCGTTGACTGGGTGCACCACACTCAACGCCAAAAGCCTAACAGTCTAGGCATTGAGTGAAGTACACTCACTCAACGCTTTTGACTTAGCCAAAATTCTAAAACAAAGCCCATAGCCCTCTCAATGCCTGGAGACAGAGAGTTGGAAATAAATTCCAACTCTCTCTCCTACCTTCCCTACTCGACCTTAAATAGCCAAAATAACTTAGCCCACCACTTAAATAATACTAAAACCTAACTCCAGCTATAACCTGGACTCCAAACCGATAATGAGAAAAAAAATAAAGAAGAAAAGAAAAAAACAAAAAGAAAAACTAAGGCTCAATATGGATGGTTTACTGGAGCTGAGGAAGAGAAAGGAGCAGGAGTAAGGGCAACGCTGATGCTCCAGCTCCTAGAGGCAAGGTCAAATGGCTATCTACTGCAATCTAACAAAGGTAAAAAGAAAAAGATTAAAACTGCAAGGGCAAGGATCCACTTGCCTTAATTCGGGCAAGGAGAAAAACCGCTGGAATGCCAAGCTTGGCACTGGTGGCTCGGCCTGCTGCAAAACCAGCAACCTAGGAGCAAGATCTGAAGCGTTTAGAGAAGAAGAAAAAACTGGAAACCCTATCTCCTGTTGATAGCCCAAAATCTCAAAACACATACCTAGAAAACAAGCCCTCGGCGAGAGAAACTCGGATCCACTGTCGACGGAGAGAAACGAGCCCTAAGCTAGCGGCCACCGCCGGCCAACGCTGCAGCACCTCTACCCGAGCTCCTTACATAGGAAGCTAGCAGCTGGCTTGGAAAAAGGGAAATGAAATAAAAAAGACAGCTTGGTGCCTTTTAATATCATGCCCACCCAAGACTAAGATATAATAGAAAACTAAACTCACTCCACTCAAGAAATTAAAATAATCCTAAGCTTGCAAGACTCGACCACTAGCTACAGAAAAATCTGCCACTCAACCCGCCAGCTATACATCACTTACATATTTATGTATATATATACATTTGTACTCAGTTTACTGGAATCTAGCCACCCAGCTGACCCAACCCGAAGCTGTATGGCACAAATATATAAATATATACATAATTATATACTCTCAGCCTATCAGTTCCCAAGAAACCTGTACGGCTAGCTATATCCTAAGCTTAAACATATAAAGGTACAGGATTAGCTCACACTTAGCCCAACCCGAGCTCCACTAGCTAACTCAGGCTAAAAGCATAAATAAGACTTAGCATAAATCCTGGTACAAGATCCAACCACTAAAAACAAAGCTAATAATTTAACACTTAAGCTAATAAATCCTGCTTATAACAAGCCACACCAAACCGGCCAAAATCATAAAGCAGCATAACATCACGTCAGAATGACGCGAAAATCAAAGATCTAGGATTTTGACAAAACTCTCACTGAAGCTAAACACTCAAGCTACAAAAACAACGGCAGAGTCGAAAACAACCTCTAACGAACAAAACTCGGGCTATCACTACCCGAAGCCAAGGCACAAGCATTCCCTCGAGAGCCTCACCGAGTCACAAAACCAGACCCAGCTTGCTAGGAAATCTTGCCAATAAGCTACTCAAGGAACCTAAAGAGTTAAGACTACGCTCTACAACGACAAAAGGCCGAAAACGCGTCAACGTAACGCCAAACGTCTATCAAACAAAACACAGAAAAGTCAGGGGTGTTACAGTCAGCTCAGTTGGTGATAGAGCTGTTTGATGAGTTGGCTATAAAGGGTTGCGGGTTCTAAACCTAGCAGCAACATCGCACTGTTGTGTAAAAACAGGCATAGAGAAGCGTTGGGGTGTACGGGCTGCAGCCCTGTAGCGACGCTTGGCCTAAAGGATCGGGCCGTTACAAAAAAGTGCATTTTTTTTGTAATGGCTCGGTCCTTTAGGCCAAGCGTCTCTACAGGGCTGCATCCCGTACACCCCAATGCCTCTCTGTTCATGTTTCTAAGCAACAGTGCGATGTTGGCGCTAGGTTTCGAACCCGCAACCCTTGATAACCAACTCATCCAACAGCGCTATCACAAACGGAACTACAACTCAGTTGGTGATAGCGCTGTTTGATGAGTTGGCTATCAAGGGTTGCGGGTTTGAAACCTTACGCCAACATCGCACTGTTGCTAAGAAATAGGCACAGAGAGGCGTTGGGGTGTACGGGCCGCAGCCCTGTAGCGATGCTAGGCCTAAAGGACCGGGTCGTTACACATGGGTGTAAGGGAATAGCACGAGAGGATCCCACGGCTCAGGCTCCCATTAGCTGGCGGTTGGAAGGTGCACTCGTCCATGAGTAGACCCGTTGCCAGACTCTCACTAATTTGTAGGGCCGTAGGCTCGCTTGGGGGGAAAGGAAGAGATGACGGTAATTTGCAAGACCCCGAGAGGATCCCGCTGCTCAGGCTCCAATTAGCTGGCATGGCTGGAAGGCGCACTCGGCCCCGGGTAGACCCGCTGTTTAGGATCCCACTAGATGGTAGGGTTATAGGCTCGCCTGGGGGGGTAAGGGAATACCCCGAGAGGATCCCGCTGTTCAGGCTGCCATTAGCTGGCAGGGCTAGAAGGCGCACTCGGCCCCGAATAGACCCACTGTCAGGCTCTCACTAGCTGGTAGGGTCGTAGGCTCGCTTCGGGGGAAAGGAAGAGATGGTGGTAATTTACAAGACCACGAGTAGACCCGCTGCGAGGCTCTCACTACCTTGCAGGGTCGTAGGCTCGCTTGGGGGGAATGGAAGAGACGGTGGTAATTTGCAAGACCCTGAGTACACTTGCTATAAGATCCGATTCCCCCTCCCGAGGAGTAACTCGGATCTTATGCGCAGAACTGCCGCCTTACGGTGACACTAACACACGGGTTAGTCGACACCGCAATTCGCCGATTCTGCCGGCTAGCACGATCATAAACCTGTTCGGCAAATATGAGCAACAGAAGTATAAAATAGAGTAAACACAGCATAGTCCACAACCACAGTACTAATCATATATATAGTTAATGAAAAGTACACAAATGAATAGTCCCAAATGAGTACAAAATGAAAGAGAGTAATAAGGGCTTATGCCCATTACATCAAATCAAATCTCTCACTCTCTCAGATCCTAAAGTAGTTGAATCTAATCATCTAAACTCATCTCACCTGAGGACGCACAGTAGTAGTAGTAGTAGCCGATGGTAACGGTATCTGCTCCTCAAGTCCTGCCATCTCGTCGTACTGGTTCTCCATCTCCTCGAGCTCCTAAAATGATATGGTCACCGACCATTAGTCAAAAAGACTAAGTCATTTCCTCTGCCCTCGCCCTGAAACTCCTAGGCACCGAGCGGGAGGACGAAGTGGAGGACAACAAGGGATAGCAAAAGGAAGCAGGTGACAGAAGCTAACTAGTAAGTGTATAATATAATTCCTCATCTATCAGTTCTAAGCGCAATGTATAGAGAAGTAAAGTGCAGTACAGTAAGTAAAGAACTGAAAGTAAAGCAGAAGGTAAAGCTATACTACAGAACTGAAAGTAAAGCAGAATGTAAAGCTACACTACCACTATGCTATAATCACAGAGCATACCTTAACTAATACAAATGCCCATACAAATTTATAAGTTAAGGTTTCCCGGAATTGTAACTTATCATATAAAAGAGCCCATACTAATTTATATGATAAGGATCTATGAAGCGTATGATCTAATGAGTATGAATGTTTATGCTATCGTTATGCAACATGCAAGTGCAACACACGCACGCGACTCTGAGATCCCAGACCTTTAGTTCCCACATTTCGAGAGCTAGCATCACTCTCAGGTACCACCATTGTGGCTACGGCAGCAGCGGATCGGGCTTCTCCGCTTTCTAGGCGAATATACACATTACCAGGCCTATAACTCTCTTATACGCCTCTGTACACGTCCTAGGTGCACTCTAGAGTCTCTGCGTACTAATTCCTAGCTGTCTTTTAGACTTTTAGGTCGGGTATATGTCTTCAGGGATGGTCTGCCTGACCGTAGTATTAAACAACATACTGGCCCTTCCACCCGTACACCTCATCTGAGTCACCGTACTGCCATCGGTGTGACGATTGGCCCAGTACCGCATAACCCACCACCATTTTCTTTATGCACATGCAATTATTTCATCTCGATCCTCCAGCTCACAGGACCAACCTGTCCTAATTCCTCCAACCCTTCCCGGGTGAGCAAGTAAACCAACCACTTCTTCCAACTCTGCACAGGTGAGCAAGTAGTCAACAGACTCCAAGTCTCTCTAAACCGGCACGAGTGAGCATATAACTCAACAATTCCCTCCAACTCTGCACGGGTGAGCATGTAGTCAACAGACTCCAAGTCCGTCCAACCCGGCACGAGTGAGCATATAACTCAACAATTCCCTCCAACTCTGCACGGGTGAGCAAGTAGTCAACATACTCCAAGTCCCTCCAACCCGGCATGAGTGAGCACATGTTCAGTTTACCTAGCCTATTAGACTACTCTTGCCTACCGGTTATTATACTTAGTGACTTAAGGTTATTCCCAGGACTGCCTAGGGCAAGCCCGATGAAGGATCTCGGGGGCACCAGGAACTACGATGGGCTGAAGCCCAAAGCTCCCTTTCCCAAGGATGTTTACTTTAGTTGTTATCTACCCACATTTCCCTTTGCTCTCATTGTTACTCTTGAGCATTCCTAATGACTTAAGATGTTATTATCGGGAGGGCGACGGTCTTCCGTCGACTTCCACTCCAGTTATTACACAATGACATGCACTTTTACTCTCGTCACTAATACGACACTACCCACTAGGGTTATACTTCCAAACATAATCTCTAGCTCAATTGTCGATCTATCCCCCGGTGGGCTCTTTGATATTACCTATTTTTACTATACGCAGCCCATGACCTAACACCACCCCGAAATCAAACTTCTAATTCCTTGGGCCATATGTCTCAAATTATTTATCCTAGGGTGGTATGGACCTATATGATTACCATGATGATTTCCATAATTTTCCAAATTAATTACACCATTAAATTAATTTCTTCAATTAATTCTTCAGGTCATTTTACACATGAAGTATAATA
This sequence comes from Platanthera zijinensis, assembly GCA_039513925.1. Taxonomy (NCBI): domain Eukaryota; kingdom Viridiplantae; phylum Streptophyta; class Magnoliopsida; order Asparagales; family Orchidaceae; genus Platanthera; species Platanthera zijinensis. Next base: position 53,811,208 of record CM077089.1, read on the forward strand.
AATTATAATCCTACTGATGTAAGAAATTTTCTTGACCTATAATATGGTGAAATATCACTGTCTTCCAAGCATCATAATTTTCCCTTAAGTTTCTATTTAATCTTAAATTAACACAAAATCAACATAATCACCATTTTCCAAATGAAGTACAAGGAATTCATTCACTAAAATTCTAAGAAACCTACAGAGTACATGTATTGATATTCTAAGGCTAAATAAAGAGTTTCATAAGCCTATAAGGTACAAAAGCCTAACAATTCTATTTTCAAGTAATTTACCAAAATGCCATTATAATGTTTTGAGAATTACTTAGACATCCAACAATATTGAGATAATTATACAAGGCTCTTTATATAGTAATACATCTCTAGAAACTTTCCACAATTTTTCTACTGCATATTTCTATCAATTTCTAATTAAATGTAAATAAGGGCAAAATTATAAATCAACATAATTCCAGTTACAAAATTCATAAAATAGAGAAATAAAATTTTATAGGAATTAACTATGTCCTTTTTGTGATCATGACAAGATTTGGGGATTTATCTCCATGCTAAATCAATTTCCAAATTTATTTATCAAAAAAGTCTAATGTTTTAAAAATTCCAAATAATGAGATTTTTGATCCCAAAAATCCCATAAATAATCTGAGGGGTGAACTTTACCCTAATGAACCTCTGCAATCAACTCCATGATTTTTGCATGCCTCCAATAGGCTGAATGCACATCATTTCATTTATTACTATTTGCACACCAAGCCTATAACAAGCCAACACATGCAAGTTGATTTACCAAACATGCAGTGGTCCAAATTGGATAAAATTTAAACATATACATATAATGTCCTTAAGGACATGCCACCAAAATTTGGGTCCATTTGGAGTCCCACAACCCCAAATATTTCATTTATTTCATTTTGGGTATTTTAGAAAACACTATAGGAAAAGTTTTCCCAAAAATTAACATTTTTGTACAAGGGTTAACTAAGCCCTAATCATGCATGCACCCAAATATTTGGGCCATTTGCATGACAGGTTTTACTTGGGAATCATTTTGAAATTCTTCCCTAGCTAAAGAACCAACTCTAGCAAAATGGTCCTACAGGTCAGACCACTGGACCAAACCTCAAGATAATGGTGGCAAATCAAAGTTAACACAAAGGGATACATTTTCCATGTTCATGTCATCCTCTGGAAATGACCCTAAGAGCCCTAAATTTGCCATGAAAAATCACTGAATTAATGTGACAGAAATGCAATTTCATTTCATTAATCAATAACAGAATTAACTAATTTTTTTTTAAAAAAAGAATTGCATGAATCTTAAAGCTAGAATGGACTGAATCTGGTTATCTTCACCAAGTGTTCAACGGCTGAGATCGAGCCTACCTGGGGGATTTTGCGGGGCCATTTCCGGCCACCTGAGGCTGCGCCACCCCCGGCCAACGGTGCCATCACCTTCACGGTGGTGGTGGCTATCTTTTGCCGGTGATGTGACAGCGGGAGACAGCGGCGATGGATATCCCGAGCGGTAAGAAAAGCTTGGGAAAATCTCGCATTTCTCACATGGCATCGGGCTCAATTGAGCAAGATATCTCTCCTAGTTGGTCTAGGATTCTAGTACGGGTAGAGGGGCGGAAAAACGAACCGGAATGGAGCCTTGGTGGCGAGTTTGGCGGCGGTTTGGCATGGCGGTGGTGCTCCGGCAATCTCCTTCTCAAAATCTCGTTTCTCTTTCCTTTTCTCTGTTCCAGCACACGTTCTCCACTCCTTTTGACGTTCTGAAGCTACTAGTGGGCTCAGATCTGGCTGATATGGGTTACAAGGGGAGATATGGCCGAGATAAGCTTGGTTTGGAGCATAGGAAGCTTCACCCCTTTGATGTCATGTGGACATTCACAGCCAGCCCCATCTAATGGGCATTAGGAGGCCAGCCAGCAAGCTTTGGGGCTGAGGGAAGAAGCCTTGTGGCCATCATTCCCTTTCTTCACCTTTCTCACTCCTATTTTGGGTGAATTCTCCAAAATTCCCCCCTTGTATTCCTTCTCTCTCCACAACTAGAGGGGTATGGGGTTATTTTGACCATTTGGGTTGGCATTGGGCTGAGTTGGGTGAGCTTAGCCCAATGGAAATGACTTGGGTTCAATTCTTCCCCTTTAGGTCAAAATGTTGACTTGGTTGACTTTTTGGGTTGACTTGGTCAACATGGTGAGTAGGCTGACCCACTTGATGGTCATGGACCTATTGGAACACCCAATTGGGGTTGGGTCAAGGGGGTGACCCACTTAGGTTAATTGGGCCTATGAGTGTGGGTTTGACCACTTTAGGCCCAAGGTTGACTTGGGTCAACTAGGGTCAAAGGGTTGACCTAGTTACATGCCCTAGGGTCCACATAGATTGTTTTTAGGGTTAGGGCAATGTGGTGGGGTCATGGTGTGGCTAGGGTCCCTATTTAGGCTAGTTTGACCTAGCTAGACTTGGCCCTATAGTGGGCCCCACATGGCCACAACCCACTACCTAAGGTCAACCTAGTTAATTTCCCTAACACCCACCTTATGCCTAACCAAATCTAAGTTAAGGGGCGTAGAAGTAACATGGGATGTTACAAATCCTATAAACAAAAAAAATAATTTCGTCCCCGAAATTTAAGTTCGGGTCTACGGGGTTCTATTTGCAATAATTATAAGAAACTTAAACCATAAATTAAAATGTACCTGATGTAAATAGCTCCGGGTGTTGCTCCAAAATCAGATCCCTCGGCTCACAGGTGTGTTCCTCCTGTCCATGGTTGGACCACAACTCCTTTACGAGAGGGACCTTCTTCTTCCGTAACACTCGGACGGTCGTATCGTCAATCCGGATCGGCTCCAGTCCAACTGATATGTCTGGCGCTACTGGCCCAGCCGTGGTAGTAATGTGCTGTTCCGGCCGAAGGAGAGCTCTTCACAAGGAAGAGACATGGAAGATGTCGTGTAAGGTACTCAACTCTGATGGCAGATGCAGTCGGTAAGCCAAGGGGCCGATCCGCTCCAGGATCAAGTATGGCCCCATGTATCGTGGACTGAGCTTCTTGTGCCTCCGCACCTGAGAGACACCGTGTACTGGATGAATCTTCAGGAAAACTCTGTCTCCAACCTGGAACTCCACCTTCCGGTGACGAGCATCATAATACTTTGCCTGCCTGCTCTTGACCTCTAGTAGCCGATCCCTGATCAAACGAATTTGAGCCTCCGTATCTTCCACAAAGTCTGAACAAAGAGCTCGAGTGTCCATGTCCTGAACCCAAGATAGCGGTGTCCGACACTTCCTCCCATAAAGTGCCTCATACAGAGCCATCCCGATGCTAGCCTGGTGGCTATTATTGTACGACAACTTAATCAATGGTAGCAGCCTTTCCCAAGGCTTCCCCGTATCCAATATGCATAATCTGAGCAGGTCCTCCATAGTCCTGTTTGTCCGCTCCATCTAGCCGTCGGTCTGCGGATGGAAAGCAGTGCTAAAAGTGAGTCTGGAACCCAAGTAAGCATGCACTGCCCTCCACTCCCTGGAAGTGAAGCGATCGTCTCGGTCGAGACAATAGACCTTGGGATACAATGATATCTGATGAACTGCTCAACGAACATTCTCACCAAAAATGCAACTGGAGCATCCTTCCTGACCGGAATGAAACGTGCTACCTTGGTCAGTCTGTCTACAATGACCCAGATGGAATCGTGCCCAGAGTGGGAGCGAGGCAGTCCGTATACAAAATCTATAGTAATGTCCTCAAACTTCTACTCTGGGACTGGCAGTGGCTGTAATAAACCTCCCGGGCTCTTGCACTCTGCCTTCACGCGCTGGCAGGTCTCGCAGTGTGTCACAAAATAGGTGATCTCCCTCTTCATCCCAGGCCAGTACATGGTCCTCCGTAAATCTGCCCACATCTTGGTGATGCCGGGATGCACTGAGTATCTGGAGCAGTGTGCCTCTCTTAGTATGTCATCTCGGATACCATCTCCTGCTGGTATGTATACACGACCACGGAATCGAAGGAGACCATCCTACAGCGTGTAATCCTCATACTTGCCCCCTTCCAGGGCGCTGAAAATAGGCTTTAGTGTAGCATCCAGTCTCTGATGTGTAATAATACGCTCTCGAATATCGTCATCACTGATTAAAGAGCTCAGGTACTCTCGATACACCACTGGCTCAGTATCCAAAACCATGGTAATATTCATATCTTCTATCATCTGTAGCAACTCTATGGACATCACCCGAGGCTCCGGTCCAGAAGTGACGGCTCTCCTGCTCAAAGCATCTGCTACAGTATTTTCCTTCCCTGGGTGATAGTGCATCTTATAATCATAATCGCAGAGGAACTATAGCCATCTCCTCTGGCGCAGGTTCAGAACCATCTGCGTGTCAATGTATTTCAGATTCTTGTGATCTGAGTAGATATCACAATGAATCTCGTATAAGTAATGTCTCCACGTTTTGAGGGAGAATACCACAGCCCTGAGATCGAGATCATGTATTGGATAGTTGTTTTCATGCTTCTTCAACTGTCGCGAAGTATAAGCAATAACATGTTCATGCTGCATCAGGACAGCACCCATCCCCTGATAAGAGGCATCTGTATAAATCTGAAATCCTTCACTCCCAAACGGGAGTGCAAGGATAGGGGATGAGGTGAGTCGGTCCTTCAGCTCCTGAAAAGCTATCTCGCACTACTCTGACCAAACAAAAACTGCATCCTTCTTCGTCAAGGATGTGAGGGGGAGGGCTATCCTCGAGAATCCCTCCACGAACTTGCGATAGTAGCCTGCTAAACACAAGAAGCTGCAGATGTCTGACGCTGTCTGTGGCCGTGGCCAATCCCGTACTGCCTCTATCTTGGCTGGATCCACTACTAATCCAGCCCCGCTGATAGTATGCCCCAGAAAAGCGACCTCCTTCATCCAGAACTGGCATTTTGAAAACTTTGCATACATCTGAAACTCCTTCAGCCTCTGTAAAACCTGTGCCAGGTGCTCTACATGCTCCTCCTGAGTCCGGGAGTAGATCAGGATATCATCGATGAATAATATGATGAAGTGATCTAAATAAGGCTCGAATACACGGTTCATGAGCGCCATGAATGCCGAGGTGGCATTCGTGAGCCCAAATGGCATCACCGTGAACTCGTATAGCCTGTAGCGTGAACTGAATGCCGTCTTCGGTATATCTTCTTCTCGAATGCGGAGCTGATAGTATCCGGACCGCAAATCTAGCTTAGAGAACCAGAAAGCTCCCTGAAGCTGATCAAACAACTCGTCTATCCGAGGCAGTGGATAGGTATTCTGAACCGTCAACCGGTTCAGCTCTCTGTTATCTATACATAACTGCAGCGATCCGTCTTTCTTCTTCATAAATAGAATGGGTGCTCCCCACGGCGATGAGCTCGGCCGCACAAATCCCGAATCCACTAGCTCCTGAAGCTGAGTCCTGAACTCTGCCAACTCCCTGGGAGCCATCCTGTAAGGTGCCCGGGACACTGGTCTCCCCCCGGCACTAATTGAATCCTGAAGTCCAAATCCCGGGCTGGTGGTAGTCCAGGCAATTTCTTCGGGAACACATCGGAGAAATCCCGAGCCACCAGGATGTCAGCTATGGAACTCTCTACTGCTGCCATCTCGAAGCAAATGAGGTATACCTCCTCCCCCTGCTCATAGGCCTTGACAGCCTGTACAGAAGATAAAGAAAGGTGGGGGATGGGATAGATACCTTCAATGGTGACGTAGGAATCTCCATGTCTGAGTGTGATCCTCTTCGAGGGGCAGTCAATCTGGGCATGGTTCCAATGGAGCCAGGCCATGCCCAAAATCAGATCAAAGTCCGGCAATCTCAGGACCGCTGTCGGAGCCTCGAATGCCTTGCCTCCGATCTCGGCCTCCATGTTGCAGCTATCCGTGGTACGAAGCTGTGAGCCATCAGTAAGACGCACGCTCATTTCCAGGCCAGGGAATATTTCCACACGCTCTAGTCCTTCAATAAACGTGTTTGACACGAATGAGTGGGAGGCACCCGTGTCGAAGAGAGTATGGGCGGGCTTATCGCTGATCATAACTATCCCTTGGTTTTGTTTGAGTTCAAAGGTAAAGATTATTTCTAAGGTTCTCAAGGTACTCATTAAAGGGTAAAATTTTAAATTTTGCAATAATTAAAGTACCTGTAATCACTTCTTCGGGGTTCCTTTGCTCTGTGAGGTGCAGCACATACATTTGTTCCTGGCCACATCCTTGGCCATGATGTCCACGACCTCGGCCTCGACCTAGTCATCGGCCTCGACCCTGGAGTGCTGGAGGGGCCACTGGAGGTGGAGGTGGAGGGAGTGGGTGGATCTGATGTGGGCACTATGACCTGATGTGCCTAGGCTGGCCGCATCCAAAGCACGTGATCTGCCTTTGACCCCGATTGTCTTACCTCATTGGTCCTTGCATCTACAGAGGTGGGGGAGCCAATGGTGGAGGAGGCCCCTGCTCCTTCCTGTAGTTGGGACGGCGACGTCCCCCACCCCTCCTATAGCCGATAACCTTGCCCCTCTGGGATGCCCTGCTACCATCTCCGGAGGATGACCCCTCTAGCGGTCTCTTTCCTCTGCCTTGCACCATTAGCTAGTAAGCCTCCAGCTTCTTCGCCATCTGAATAATCTGTGTAGTGGTGCCATGAGATATTAATAATAAGGGCTGCCTTAAGGAGTCTCTGAGCCCATGGTAGAATCTTTTTGCGTACTTCCGGTCATCCCAGTCATGGAATCCCGCAAATCTAGACCAGTGGGAGAACTCTCTTTGATATTCGATCACGGATCTTCTCCCCTGCTGGAGGTTCAAAAATCTCTCTTCCAAGGCATCTCTGTCTGTGGAGGATACATAGTGCTCCAAAAAAACATCACTGAATTCCTCCCAAGAAATATCCATCAGCTCCCTATAAGCATATGTAGAGTCTCGTATAGACTTCCACCACATCTTCACATGAGCCTCTAGTGCCGAGGTGGCAAGAGGGACTTCCTGTCCGACTGGGCAGCTGATGCCAGCTAATAGCTCCTGAATAGTCTCCAGCCACTCCTCCGTCTTGACCGCATCTTCTGTCCCGCAGTACACTAGTAGAGACAGACTCTTAAAGGCATTCAACCAGTTCGACCCGGGGTTTGGCAGCTATGTCGGGGCTTGCTGGGCTCTGAAGGCATCTTGGATAGCGGTCAGAGTTTTCCCCATCTCTGTCTGCATGAAAGGAGTGGCAGCTGGAGGGGGACGAACCACATTCTGTGGAGGCTGCATAAAGGTAAGGTAAACGTCAGAAATTGGCCTAACTCATTGCTTAATGGACTATTTTATGTGACTTTTACACATGGGCACACCATTGCTTCCGCTGCATAGTTTGTCCGCGAACTAATGCTCGAGCGGGGTGTTCTAGTGTGGTGGACTTATGTCTCATATGATCGTCTTTCAAGTGATACCAGTTTGTAAGATCCAATTCCCCCTCCCGAGGAGTAACCCGGATATTATGCCCAGAACCGCCGCCTTACAGTGACACTAACACACGGGTTAGTCGACACCGCAAGTCGCCGATTCTGCCGGCTAGCACGATCATAAACCTGTTCGGCCAATATAAGCAACATAAGTAGAAAATAGAGTAAACACATCATAGTCCACAGCCACAGTACTAATCATATATATAGTAAATGAAAAGTACACAAACAAATATTCCCAAATGAGTAGAAAATGAAAGAGAGTAATAAGGGGTTATGCCCAGTACATCAAATCAAATCTCTCACTCTCTCAGATCCAAAAGCAGCGGAATATAATCATCTAAACTCATCTACCCTGAGGACGCACAGTAGTAGTAATAGCCGATGATAACGGTATCTGCTCCTCAAGTCCTGCCATCTCGTCGTGCTGGTGCTCCATCTCCTCGAGCTCCTAAAATGATATGGTCACCGACCATTAGTCAAAAAGAATAAGTCATTTCCTCCGCACCTCGCCCCGCAACTCCTAGGCACCGAGCAGGAGGACGAACAAGGGGTAGCAAAAGGAAGTAGGTGACAGAAGCTAACTAGCAAGTGTATAATATAATTCTACATCTATCAGTTCTAAGCGCAATGTATAGAGAAGTAAAGTGCAGTACAGTAAGTAAAGAACTGAAAGTAAAGCAGAAGGTAAAGCTATACTACCGAACTAAAAGTAAAGCAGAAGGTAAAGCTACACTGCCACTACGCTATCATCACAGAGCCTACCTTAACTTATAAAAATGCCCATACAAATTTATAAGTTAAGGTTTCCAGGAATTGTAACTTATCATATAAAAGATCCCATACTAATTTATATGATAAGGATCTATGAAGCCTATGACCTAATGAGTATGAATGTTTATGCTATGGTTATGTAACATGCAAGTGCAACACACGCACGCAACTCTGAGATCCCAGACCTTTAGTTCCCACATTTCGAGAGCTAGCATCACTCTCAGGTACCACCGTTGTGGCTACGACAGCAGCGGATCAGACTTCTCCACTTTCTAGGCGGGTATACACACTACCAGGCCTAGACCTCTCTTGTACGCCTCTGCACACGTCCTAGGTGCACTCTAGAGTCTCTGCGTACTAATTGCTAGCTGTCAGCTAGACTTTTAGGTCAAATATACGTCTTTAGGGATTGTCTGCCTGACCGCAGTATTAAACAACATACTGGCCCTTCCACCCGTACACCTCACCCGAGTCACCGTACTGCCAACGGTGTGACGATTGGCCCAGTACCGCATGACCCACCACCATTTTCTTTATGCACATGCAATTATTTCATCTCGAGCCTCCAGCTCACAGGACCAACCTATCCTGATTCCTCCAACCCTGCCCGGGTGAGCAAGTAAACCAACCTCTTCTTCCAACTCTACACGGGTGAGCAAGTAGTCAACAAACTCCAAGTCCCTCCAACCTGGCACGAGTGAGCATATAACTCAACAATTCCCTCCAACGCTTCACGGGTGAGCAAGTAGTCAACAGACTCCAAGTCCCTCGAAACCGGCACGAGTGAGCATATAACTCAACAATTCCCTCCAAATCTGCACTGGTGAGCAAGTAGTCAACAGACTCCAAGTCCCTCCAACCCGGCACGAGTGAGCACATGTTCAGTTTACCTAGCCTATTAGACTACTCTTGCCTACCGGTTAATATACTTAGTGACTTAAGGTTAATCCCAAGACTGCCCAGGGCATGCCCGGTGAAGGGCTCTCGAGGGCACTATGAACTACGATGGGCTGAAGCCCAAAGCTCCCTTTCTCAAGGATGTTTACTTTAGTTGTTATCTACCCACAATTCCCTTTGCTCTCATTGTTACTCTTGAGCATTCCTAATGACTTAAGATGTTATTATCGGGAGAGCGACGGTCTTCCATCGACCTCCACTCAAGTTATTACCCAATGACTTGCACTTTTACTCTCACCACTAATACGACACTGCCCACCAGGGTTATACTTCCAAACATAATCTCTAGCTCAATTGTCGATCTATCCCCTGGTGGGCTCTTTGATATAACCTAATTTTACTATGCGCAGCCCATGACCTAACACCACCCCGAAATCAAACTTCTAATTCCTTGGGCCATACGTCTCAAATTATTTATCATAGGGTGGTATGGACCTATATGATGACCACGATGATTTCCATAATTTTCCAAATAAATTACACCATTAAATTAATTTCTTCAATTAATTCTTCAGGTCATTTTACACATGAAGTATAATAAATTATAATCCTACTGATGTAAAAAATTTTCTTGACCTATAATATGGTGAAATATTACTGTCTTCCAAGCATCATAATTTTCCCTTAAATATTTCTATTTAATCTTAAATTAACACAAAATCAACATAATCACCATTTTCCAAATGAAGTAAAAGGAATCTATTCACAAAAATTTTGGGAAACCAACAGAGTACATGTATTGATACTCTAAGGCTAAATACAGAGTTTCATAAACCTATAAGGTACAAAAGCCTAACAATTCCATTTTCAAGTAATTTACCAAAATGCCATTATAGGGTTTTGAGCATTACTGAGACATCCAAAAATATTGCGATAATTATACAAGGCTCTTTATATAGTAATACATCTCTAGAAATTTTCCACAATTTTTTTACTGCTAATTTCTATCAATTTCTAATTAAATGTAAATAAGGGAAAAATTGTAAATCCACATAATTCCAGTTACAAAATTCATAAAACAGAGAAATAAAATTTTCTAGGAATTAACTATGTTCTTTCTGTGATCATGAAAAGATTTGGGAATTTATCTCCATGCTAAATCAATTTCCAAATTTATTTATCAAAAAGGTCTAATGTTTTAAAAATTCCAAATAATGGAATTTTTGATCCCAAAAATCCCATAAATAATCCGAGGGGTTATATTTACCCTAATGAACCTCTGGAATCAATTCCATGATTTTTTCATGCCTCCAATAGGCTGAATGCACATCATTTCATTTATTGCTATTTGCACACCAAGCCTATAACAAGCCAACACATGCAAGTGGATTTACCCAACATGCAGTGATCCAAATTAGATGAAATTTTAAACATATACCTATAATGTCCCTAAGGATATTCCACTAAAATTTGGGGCCATTTGGAGTCCCACAACACCAAATATTTCATTTATTTCATTTTAGGTATTTTAGTAAAAACTATAGGAAAGGTTTTCCCAAAAATTCTCATTTTTGTACAGGGGTTAACTAAGCCTTAATCATGCACGCACCCAAATATTTGGGACATTTGGATGACTGGTTTGACTTGGGCATTATTTTGAAATTCTGGCCTAGCTAAGGATAAACTCTAACAAAATGTTCCTACAAGTCAGACCACTAGACCAAAGCTCAAGATAATGGTTGCAAATAAAAGTTAACACAAAGGGCTACATTTTCCATGTTCATGTTATCCTCTGTAAATTACCCTTAGAGCCCTAAATTTGCAATGAAAAATCACTAAATTAATATGACAGAAATGCAATTTCATTTCATTAATCAATAATAGAATTAACTATTTTTTTATATATAAAAAGAATTGCACGAATCTTAAAGCTAGAATGGACGGAATCTGGTTATCTTCCCCAAGTATTCAATGGCTGAGATCGAGCCAACCTGGGGGATTTTGCAGGGCCATTTCCGGCCACCTGAGGCTGCGCCACCCCCGGCCAACGGTGCCATCAACTTCACGGTGGTGGCGGCTATCTTTTGCCGGTGATATGGTGGAGGGAGACAGTAGCGACGACGATCCCGAGCGGTAAGAAAAGCTTGGGAAAATCTCTCATTTCTCACATGGCATCGGGCTCAATTGAGTCTGATATCTCCCCTAGTTGGTCTAGGATTCTAGTACGGGTAGAGGGGCGGCAAAACGAACCGGAATGGAGGCTTGGCGGCGAGTTTGGCGCGGTTTGGCATGGCGGTGGTGCTCCGACAACCTTCTTCCCAAAATCTCATTTCTCTATCCTTTTCCCTGTTCCAGCACACGTTCTCCACTCCTTTTGACATTCTGAAGCTACTGGTGGGCTCAGATCTGGCTGATATGGGTTATAAGGGGAGATATGGCCGAGATAAGCTTGGTTTGGAGCATAGGAAGCTTCACCCCTTTGATGCCATGTGGCCATTCACAGCCAGCCCCATCTAATGGGCATTAGGAGGCCAGCCAGCAAGCTTTGGGGCTGAGGGAAGAAGCCATGTGGCCACCATTCCCTTTCTTCCCCTTTCTCACTCTTATTTTGGGTGAATTCTGCAAAATGCCCCCCCATATATTCCTTATCTATCCACAACCAGAGGGGTAGGGGGTTATTTTGACCATTTGGGTTGGCATTGGGCTGAGTTGGGTGAGCTTAGCCCAATGGAAATGACTTGGGTTTAATTCTTCCCCTTTTTGTCAAAATGTTGACTTGGTTGACTTTTTGGGTTTACTTGGTCAACATGGTGAGTAGGCTTACCCACTTGATTTTCATGGACCTATTGGCACCACCCAACTGGGGTTGGGTCAAGGGGGTGCCCTACATAGGTTAATTGGGCCTATGAGTGTGGGTTTGACCACTTTAGGCCAAAGGTTGACTTGGGTCAACTAGGGTCAAAGGGTTGACCTAGTGACATGCCCTAGGGTCCACTTAGATTATTTTTAGGGTTAGGGCAATGTGGTGGGGTCATGGTGTCGCTAGGGTCCCTATTTAGGCTAGTTTGACCTAGCTTGACTTGGCCCTATAGTGTGCCCCACATGGTCACAACCCAATACCTAGGGTCAACCTAGTTAATTTACCTAACACCCACCCTATGCCTAACCCAATCTAAGTTAAGGGGCCTAGAAGTAACATGAGATGTTACACTCGCTACAAGGCTCTCATTAGCTGGCAAGATCGTAAGCTCGTTTAGGGGAAGGAAAAAGGGTTTGTAGAACCAAGGTCCCGCTCGATGGCACATCACAAGATGTTTGGGATAAGCAGGTCTAGAGCCGCTTTCGTTGTCAGGATCTCACCTAGCCGACGGGTAAGTCAGGCCTATGAAAAACATACGCGGTACTAAATCAACAAGTTCTCAAGTAGTCGGCACGAATCTTGAGCAGGGGTATTGAAGTTCAAGCCCCTCTTGACAGGGCTCCCGGCCAGTCCTTCTCGGCCGGACTCTCGGCATGCCCTTCTCGGCAGAATCTATTTAGTCAACTTACGGGCAAAGGTTATTGCTTGAAAGGCCTGAAGCGTACTACCAGGGGTGAGACCCTCCCAGTAGGGACTTCTCAAAAAAAGCCTTTCCGGTGGAGCCTACTTGATAAACTCTCTCTCGACAGGGGGTAGGTCCGAGTTTGCCATCTAAGAGCCTAAGTCCCTAGCGAATATGTTGAAGTACTACCGTGAGAAAATGCAAGGAAAAGGGGGCACAGAACCATATTGGTTAAAAGCAGAAAATATGTCATTACATACAGGTATCGCTAAAGGTTACATGGGGGTCTCACCCATGAAAAATCAAAAAGGAAAATTACAACATAAAGGAAGTAGCGAGAGGCTATCTGTCACAACCCGCATTTTCTCAGAGGAAAAAAATATTATCAGAGTAGGAGAAAACACGTGTCATGATGCCATATCGAGCAGGGGATAACTGCCGAAGCTCAGACTGTAACGTCCCAATTCGCGCTAGGCCCCTTGATTGCGTATTTGAGTCAAGGGGGCTGTGGTGAGCCCAATGGGGGATGTGGGTGAACAGGTGCGGACGTGCGGGAAATGAGGAAAACAAGGCAAAACAGCATTTTTGGCTGACACGGTATGGACACGGCCGTGTCCATACCCGTGTGCCTCATAAAAATAGGCTTACCAGTCAGAGAGGTACACGGGCATTGGGACACGGGCGTGTCCCTAGCCGTGTGCCAAGGACACGGGTCGGGACACGGCCGTGTCTCTACCCGTGTGCCGCAACCCTGACCCGGCAGAAAGTGGTTCTGGGAGGAACACGGCCCTAGACACGGCATGCCACACGGCCGTGTCACCTGAACACGGGTAGGAACACGGCCGTGTGCCTACCCGTGTCTGCGATGTATAAAAAGGAAAAAGTTGGGAAACCCTAGCATTTCATCTCCTTTCTTCTGCCCCGAAATTCCTGAGAGGGTTCTTGGCTGGAGGAGGAGGAAGAGCTTGCCGGAGCCATCCTTGGAGGAATCAAAACGCCGCCACCGTCAAGGGAAAAACAATGCCGCCGCGAAGGAGTGCGAGGCTCATGGCCGGCCATGGTGGTACCGCTGGACTTGAGGTGAGCTTCCTCCCCTCTCCCTTGGTGCTAGATCTATAGTTATGATAGGAGAGACATCGACTCCATAGAGTCTTGATGTGAGGAGGAGAGTTCTTAGGTTAAAGCCATACCTAGGTTTTCTAGGTTTAGTCTCCCTCAACCTTCTCATCATTCAAAGAGGAGATGAGAGGGGTTTTCGTTGAGGGTTTGGCTTTGAAAGGAGAAATAAGGCTGGGTGATTTCTGGAGAAGTTTATGCGAGGCCGTTGCAAGGAAGAAGATGAACGGATGCCGTTCATCTCGCCTTAAGATGCGTGCAGAAATCTGATTTCTGCACGCTGCGACCTTCGTGGCCAATTTCGGAGGTGTTCTGGCCAAATCTGGGTGAACGACTCAACACGAAAGTTGTAGCCCTCGAAATTTCCTTTCCAACGAGTGGTTGCTCGTTTCCATGCGATACCTGTAGCCACGGGAAAGCTGGTTCGAGTCCGCTGCGTTCGGGAAAATTCCTGTACAGGAAACTGTTTCCTGTACGTATTCGAGTTGAATTTCTGGTATGTTGCGACCAGATCTGGGTGATCGACTCAACACAAAAGTCGTAGCCCTCGCGAATACCTTTCCAACGAGGGGTTGTGCATTGTGATCGGATTCCTGTAGCTCCGGGAATCCCAGTTTTAGTATCGGACTACCCTATGTTATTGCATTTGTTAAATTATAATGCTAGCACTCTTGCAATGATTGTGATTTACTCATTTGTTATCTTGCTCCCATATATCTATAATGTTGTTGTTACTATAATTTAGTATGGTTACTCATTTGGTCGTGCAATAAGGAATAACTATGCAATAGTAGGCAAATGGATTGGATGGGAAGGCTAGTAATTAAGAGTTGAGATTGGTATTGAATTTATTTATATAGTTTGATGTTGAACATATTAATTATGCGAAGTATTGAGGTGAAATCAGTGAATAGAGGGGCGTGAATATGATGAACACTATGTGAGGAGTATTTTGTAACCGTAATCCGAGCCCAAGGGGTTTATTAACAACCGATGCTTAGAGTGGTAGTCTCCCTACGGGTAGCATCGAGTGAGTTGTTTTGGGGCATGTGATGTGCGACGATTCATCGTGTCGCGATGTTGAGATAATGATTGTGGCAGGTCTACGGGTTCGCCAGTCATCACACCGATGGGAGCCAAGGGGTAGACCTTGGGCGGTAGGGTTAGATACTTGGTGTCCATAACCCGAGATCTCCTCCGTGCCATGAGAACGGTTGGGCTTGCACCTCGTGCGTTTCCGAGGTTCCATCCGGTTCGAAATCAAAGGCCAGGTTGGGCTGTGTTCTTGGTGCACATCGACCCAAGACCCCTTCTGAGCCGTAGTACGCATGTGAGCTCCGCTGCTGTGTCCTTAGCGTTGAGGCGTACGAGGGCCTAGGATAGGTAGTGTGATACCGCCTAGTAGTGGAGACGCCCGCTCCACTGTCGCCGTCTGGCCACGACGGACGACGCCTGAGAGGTTAGCTACCTGCTCGAAAAGTGGGAACTTCAAGTCTGTGTCGACATAGCAACTTGCATGTGCGTGCGCATGATTCGGTCATAGCATAACATTCATTTCATGTCATTCATTGCATACACAAGATCCTCATCGTATAAGTTTGTATGGGCACTCTTATACGATGAGTTACTTTACTGTTAAGCCGATCCTTAACTTATAAGTTTGTATGGGCACTCTTATAAGTTAAGTTACTATTCTGAGTACTTATACCTACTGTCATTTACTATTGATATTTGTAAAACTGCTAGTTGTGTAGCGTAGCTTATACTCCACTATAGTTACTGTCACCTGCTTGTTTACTTGCTTATATATATATACATATTGTACCTTGTTCTTTTCTCCGCCCGGTGCCGAGGAGTCGCCGGGGGAGCGGATGTGAAGCCACTTAGTCTTATGACTAACGGTTGCTACGACTTCCTTTTTAGGAGGAAACCCCGCAGGTAGAGCGGCAACGGACTATGCAGCAGGACAGCCAGGCCCGGATGATAGGACCTGAGGTGATGGTGCCATCGGCACCGTCAGTGACAGTAGTGAGTGTTTTCATGTAGCCGTTTGGCAAAACATTTCTAGACTCTTGTTTCTTTTGTACAAGCCTGTTGTGCTTGTTATCTTCCGCTACTTTTGGACTTTAACTTAGCTGTGAACTGAACTGCTTTTAGTTTTACTTTTCTGTTATGGTTAGGTTGGCATAATTGTTGTGATATGGATTGTAGCCGGCGGAATAGGCGTCTTGTGGTAAAGGCTAACCCGTGCGTTAGAGCTACCGCAAGGCGGCTATTTCGGGCATAAGACTCCCCTCGTGCCGTGTGTTTTGTTCCGGGAGGGGGGTCTTACAAATGGTATCAGACTAAGCCGATCTTCACCTACAGCAGTCAGGCAACAATGGGCCACTCCCGTTCGATTAGTCGGTTTGGGGACAAACCGACTTAGCGGAAGCAGTGGTGTGCCCATCTGTAATTCACACTAAGTTGTCCAACTTTGACATTAGTTTTAGCCAACCTGACCCTAGTTTGTACCTTGCGTATAGGTCCCAGCGCAGGTGGAGCCGGTTGGGGGCACTCCTACCCCTTCCGTCCCTTCACAATTCCAGCAGTCGGAACTGGGACAAACGCTGTCAGCCATATTGGATGCATTTAAAGCCCAGCAAGCTCCGGTGCAGCAACAAGCGCCAAGCTCCAACTGGTTGAGCACCTTCCGTGCCCTGTCCCCTCCTGCCTATCTTGGGACAGAATCGCCGGTGCGCACCGAGGAATGGTTTGATACCGTGCAGAAATTGATGGCTGGCATAAGATGTCCGAACAGCATGGCGGTGACATTGGTAGTGACGCTGCTAGAGCTGCACGCCAAAAGGTGGTGGAAGTCCCTCATGGGCTCCATCTTCCAAGGGCGGTTGTACACGGACATCGGTTGGAACGAGTTCACCGAGGCTTTTCTGGAGCACTTCATCCCTTCTTCTGCTCGGGATGGACTTGAAGAAAGATTTCTGCAGCTGAAGCAGGGATCGAATTCGGTAACGGAGTACCAGAGGGAGTTCCAACACCTCGCTAGGTTTGCCGATTCCTATGAGTTGGACGATAGAGGCTATGCGAAGCGCTTCTACAAAGGGTTAAGGGACCCCCTGAGGCAGGCCCTTTTGTTTATAGCCGATGGAAGCCTGGCAGAAATCATTGACATGGCAAAGAGACTGGAGGCGGACCACATGGGATGTGGCAAGAGACCTGCGGAAGGAGTAATTGAAGTCGGCCCTAGTAATAGAAGGCGGAATGATCATGGCAGAGGAAGGGGAAACCACAGAGGCGGTCGGTGGGTCAACCGGAACTATCGGGTGGAGTACCCAACTCCGCAACCACTACCTTTACCACCACCACCGCAGCAGCAATATTATCAACAACCTGGGGGCCGACGTGAGATGATATGTTTTGAGTGCAACCAACCGGGGCATGTCCGACGAGTTTGCCCGCGACTGATCGGTGGTGCCCCTATTGCTCCCCCTCCAGTAGCTCCACGGGGACGAGGGCACATGCGTGGCCGAGGAAGAGGACCACCAGGGAGAAATCAAGGACATGCACGGGAGCATGTATTCGCATTGGATATGACTCAGGAGAGAAATCCGCAGGAAGTCATCACCGGTACGTGCAAAATTGTTTTAAAATTATATGACTTGTTAGATTTATGATACAAATGATACGCGCTATTCTGAATAGTGATTACCCTTTTGGAACCTAGGCACTGTCGTGGTTAGCGGGAGACCCGCCTATACGTTATTTGACACGGGTGCGTCTCACTCGTTCATTTCGGAGGACTTCGTGAAGGACTTGGAGGGAGTGCAACACTTCACGGGCATTACTCAAAGGGTGCGCCTTCCGGACGGCTCTGAGATGACGTCGTCAGCAAGTTGCGACTTCGACACCCTTATTGGAGGAAAGTTCTTTGAAACTCCGGCTACAGTGTTAAGAATCCCGGAGTTCGATCTCATCCTGGGCATGAAGTGGTTGGACTGGCACCACGCCAGGATCAATTGTGCGGAGAAGCAAGTTATGTTGAGGCATGGAGACTCGGAAGTCATCTTCCAAGGTATTAAATTCGCACCCCGTAAATTATTATCTTCAATCCAAGTTATGAAATCTCATATGGAAGGGGACGAGGTCTATGTAATTTGCTTCGAGTTGAAGAAATTGATATTAGAGGTCAAGGATGTGCGGGTGGTGCGAGAATTTCCCGAGGTATTTCCCGAGAAATTGCCAGGACTACCCCCGCATAGGGAAGTGGACTTCCAAATCAAGCTAATTCCGGGTGCCAAGCCCGTCTCGCGAGCTCCATACCGAATGGCTCCGAAGGAACTTGCAGAGTTTAGAGTCCAGCTTCAGGAATTGGTGGAAGCAGGGTTCGTTCGCCCAAGCTCGTCGCCTTGGGGAGCGCCCGTTTTGTTCGTCAAAAAGAAGGATGGCACCTTGCGGTTATGTATTGATTATCGAGAGTTGAACCGGTTAACGGTGCGGAACACCTATCCCCTACCGCGCATTGATGAATTATTCGATCAATTGGTGGGATCGTATTGGTTCTCCAAGTTAGATCTGCGTTCAGGATATTATCAGCTGAGGATACAAGAAGATGACATTCAGAAGACGGCGTTCAGTTCGAGATATGGTTTGTATGAATTCACCGTGATGCCGTTTGGGCTCACAAACGCCCCTTCCGCCTTTATGAGCTTGATGAACAAGGTGTTCAGCCCTTATTTGGACATCTTTGTCATCGTGTTCATCGATGATATCCTAGTCTACTCCAAGACTGAAGCAGAACACGCCGAACATCTAACTTTAGTGCTGAGGAAACTAAAGGAGCACACTTTGTTTGCCAAGTTCAGCAAATGTGAGTTTCGGCTTCGAGAGGTCGCGTTCTTGGGCCATGTGATTAGTGGGGCGGGGCTAGCAGTAGATCCGGCCAAGGTGCGGGCCGTGAAGGAGTGGTCGCCATTGAAGTCAGCGGCCGACATACGAAGCTTTCTTGGACTTGCCGGGTACTATCGCAAGTTCGTGAAAGGCTTCTCGAAGATCGCCCTTCCCCTTACTACGCTGACCAAGAAGGGTGTACCGTTTGAATGGACACCCCAGTGCGAAGCTGCATTCCAAGAGTTGAAAGACAGATTGACGACTGCACCCATCCTAGCTCTTCCATCTGGGAAGGAGGGCTTTCAAGTTTACACGGATGCGTCGTATCAAGGGATGGGAGCTGTGTTGATGCAGAATGGGCATGTGATCGCTTATGCTTCAAGACAGTTGAAGAAGCATGAAGCCAGCTACCCGGTGCATGATCTAGAGTTGGGAGCGGTGGTATTCGCCTTGAAGATGTGGAGGCATTATTTATACGGCGTCCACTGCGAGATCTACTCGGATCACAAAAATCTGAAGTACGTTCACACCCAAAAGGAGTTAAACTTGAGACAGCGGCGGTGGTTGGAGTTCTTGTGCGACTATGATTTCACCTTGAACTACCACCCCGGGAAGGTTAATTCCGTAGCTGATGCCTTGAGCCGGAAAGCGCCGGAAGCGAGCACGGAATCCCGCTTGATGAGGATGGAGTTAATCCGGACGTTGCAAGAGATGGAAATCACTTTTGTCTTTAAGAATCAACCGGAAGAGTATACCGAATATTTGGCCGCGATGAGTATAGTTTGCAACATACGAGACCGGATCCGTACGGAACAAAAGAAGGATGCGGCTTTAACCCCGGCTTTCAAGTCAATGGAGGATGGGACTACGGAAGAATACTCCCTAAAAGACGGCCTCGTCCATTTTCGTGGCCGGCTTTACATCCCCGAAGGTGACAACATTCGGGAGGATATTCTAAAGGAGGCCCATTGCTCCAAGTACTCGGTGCACCCGGGGATCGCGAAGATGTACACCGATTTGAGAAAGACGATGTGTTGGCCGGGCATGAAGAGGGATGTCAAGTACTTTGTTACTCATTGTGTGGCCTGCCAAATGGTGAAGGCAGAGTGCCGAAGCCCCGGTGGAATGCTACAGTCGTTGCCCATCCCCGAATGGAAATTTGAGGACATCTCCATGGACTTCGTCCACGGGTTACCTCGCTCGCGCTCGGGGAATGATTCTGTGTGGGTGATAGTTGACCGGTTGACCAAGGTAGCCCGATTTATCCCAATGAAGAAGGAGGCGCAAGTGGGCGTCTTAGTGCGTCTCTTTGTGGAACAATTTGTGCGGTACCATGGTGTGCCAAAGACGATCGTCTCCGACCGGGATGGTCGGTTTACTTCAAGAGAATGGAGGGCTGTACAGGCTTATTTGGGCTCGCGCCTCGCCTTTAGCACAGCCTTTCACCCACAAACGGACGGGCAATCTGAACGAACCATCCGAACATTGGAGGACCTATTGAGGTTGTGTGTGCTAGATAAAGGAGAACCATGGGAGAGACTCTTACCTCTCGTGGAGTTCTCTTATAATAACAGTCATCAAGCTAGTATTGGAATGGCACCTCATGAAGCTTTGTATGGAAGGAGGTGTAGGACACCCTTGTCCTGGGTGCAAGACGAAGATCCGAAGACATTGGGAAATGAGTATATTGATGACACGGACGCGGTGGTTAGGTTGATCCGGAATCGAATGCTAGAGGCTCAAAGCCGACAGGCGAAATATTACAACGCAAGGCACCGTATAGTAGAGTTCCAAGTGGGTGATAAGGTGTTCCTGAAGATTCGACCGATGCACGGAGTGTCACGAGTACGTGGAGTCAAGAAGCTCAGCCCAAGGTATGTTGGGCCCTATGTTGTAGTGGAAAGGATTGGCCCTCTGGCCTATCGATTGGAGTTACCACCGGAGCTGGAGAACCTTCACGACGTGTTCCATGTATCGTCGCTTCGGAAGGCTTTGTTGCGACCTGAACAGTATATCCCCACGGCGGATGGTGCCGTGGCGTCTGATAGGTCTGTGTGACTGGAGCCGGTGCGGATCGTTGATAACGAGACAAGGACCTTGCGCCGCAAAAGTGTTCCCTTGGTGAAGGTGCTATGGTCTAATCACGGGAAGGAAGAGTGCACATGGGAGCCAAGGGATTTGATGCAAGAGCGCTACCCGGAATTATTTACTCCAGGTAAAAATTTTATTTGAAAGCATAGTTCCCTTTTTATGTGTTTCACTCCCATAGCCTTACCCTGATTTCGGGGACGAAATCTTTTATTTTGTTTATAGGATTTGTAACGTCCCAATTCGCGCTAGGCCCCTTGATTGCGTATTTGAGTCAAGGGGGCTGTGGTGAGCCCAATGGGGGATGTGGGTGAACAGGTGCGGACGTGCGGGAAATGAGGAAAACAAGGCAAAACAGCATTTTTGGCTGACACGGGTATGGACACGGCCGTGTCCATACCCGTGTGCCTCATAAAAATAGGCTTACCAGTCAGAGAGGTTGATGCGTGGAAAACGGCAAGCGCACCGGTCGCACAAGTAATAAAGTTTGGGAATAAATCCCCGAGTGTCGGTCTCTTGAGGAACACAGTAAGGGATGAGTTAATGTCGAGGAGGACTTGAGATTGAAGTCCTCGGGGCGAAGGTAACGATGGGGGTTTTGGTTGTTGCGGAAACAGAAAGTAAAATCTACAAGCTACTCCTATGCAACGCCGCTATGCGATGCTTCGCCAGGCGGGATGGAAGACTAGTCGGGCCGCAATGCACCGAATCGCTTGGCGGATGGAAGAGTAGGCTAGCGGATGGGGTGGAGAGAACGGCGGAAATCCTACTATGCAGGCCGCTATGCACTGCTTCGCCAGGCGGGATGGAAACTACACGGGCCGCTATGCACCGAATCGCTTGGCGGATGGAAGAGTAGGCTAGCGGATGAGGTGGAGAGAACGGCGGAATGAGGGTCGTGAGCACCTCTTCGCAACGCACGCCACTAGCAATTGCTAGTGCGGCAAGGGTGGATGGTGGATGGAATATTAAGGCGCACCTCAAGCAATAATAACGAAAATACACAAATCACATAGACATGATAAAGTGCAAGATCATTAACTACAATAAAATGTACTTCATCAATACAAAGAGTTAAGCTAAGCTATCAAATACAAGAGGAAGAGGTGTGCGAATCGACCGAATCCGAAGCCTTGTTGAGGGTTCACGGTTGGAATCCCGGGTTGTCAATCCGAGTCCAAGCTCGGTCCTCAACTGCGTCCGGGGTAGAGGAGGCTGTCACTCACTCCCAATGGACCCGTCTTCTTCGTTGAAATGATCCGTAGATTGCGGCTCCAGCTCCTCCTAACTTGATGGAGAAAGCTAGGTCAAAACTCCGCTTGAAGCTCTAGGATGAAGGAGGAGGCCGAGAGGATGCTCCGGTGTTGATTTGGCGTTGTAAGCTTGCCCGGAGACCCTCCCTAAGGTGGGAGATGGAGGAAGACGGCGGAAACCCTCGTTCGGGACGAGAAACGGCGGAAAAATCGCGTGATCCCCGATCGATCTAAATTAGGGCGGACCTGCGCTATTTATAGAAAACAGATTTAAACAGCGCGCACGATCACTGGCGCACGACCAGTGGTCGTGCGCGATATGGTCAGTGATCGTGCGAAATGGAGGCAGAAAAGTGGAAAAAGATGTCATGGCTGCGCACGACCGGCAGCGCACGAGCAGTGATCGTGCGCGGTATAGCTGGTGATCGTGCGATATGACGGGACAGAACTTTCCCAGGAGAGGTCATGACTGCGCACGACCGATGATCGTGCGCCAAAGAGGTCGATGGTCGTGCGTGGGTAAAAACGCACAACCATTGACTCCTTTGCCAAAAATGGGGAAAGTTCGATGCCGGACGCCCACACGATCCCAGAACCTGCAGGAAAACTGGACGGGATGTCGATCATGGCAGTCACAGACAAACAATAATAATCATAGCAAGAATGGAATACATACACACACAGAAATAGGCTAAAAATGTGCACAAGACGTGGAAAACCGTAGCGAACCAAAAGGAGTGCAAATGATGCTAAACGGTGTGCAAAGACAAGAAAATAAGCCTAGATGAGTCCGAAAATAGGTATATAAAGAGGACTCATCACACCCCCAGACTTAACCGTTTGCGCGTCCCGAGCAAACACAACCTAAGCAGACGGGGAAAATGAACTAGCTAAGAAAGAAATTGCAGAACGGAGTACCATGCGAAGTCGCATGCTCGCGTGCATAAAAATAAAGTAGAGGAAATTCTTAAGTATACGAAATATTTTATATTTTTCACAATGCGTAACAAAAATTTATTATTACTCAAAAGTGGAATCACGGTGAATCATCCGGTCCTACGCAGGGAGAAAGTAGACAGGCCACTAAGGTGAGCATTGCCGAAGACCGGGGCTCAAGATTACCCCCAAAGGAATCCACCAATGTCGGAAACCATAAGCTTGCCCGTTCGCACTCTCTCCACGGCACTAGTCAACTCAAGCGCAAGTCCGTAGGACTTCGGGTAATAATGGGGCTTGGGTTACGGTGAGGAAAACAAGGATAAACATGAAGGGTATGCACCTAACCCAAATGAGCTAACGTACAAAACTAGTACCCGCTGCCCACAAAATAAACATGGGTGCACCACACCCCCAGACTTAACTTTTGCAACATGGGTGTGTGCACCGCCTACTCCAAATCAAAATCATCTCCAAAAGATTTTCAATTAAACTTTTTCTTTCATCATTTTTTTTTTCTTTTTACAAACATTTCATTTTTTTTTTCTTTTTATTTTCAAAATCTCAGCAAATAAAAACTTGGGCGCGCTTCCACATATTCACAGATAATAACACCACATCACAACCCAACATGAAAATATAAAACACTAAACTCGACTTGGGTGTGCGACTAGGATTGGCTATGAGGCTTTGGCGAATATAGTGGGGCTGAATCAAAAGGAAGGGTAGGCACAAAGGGGCTAGCAAGGGCGATGTTAGGAATGGGTACAAAGCTCAACCGGGCCAAAAGGTGGCCTACATCACTCTCACGCTAGACTAACCGTGTACCAATGCTTCAAGAATAGCTTGGGGCAAGTTCTTAGCAACCGAGAAAGATAATCCTCCCTCCCAACTCAAGCAATACGAGTCTAGTGGCGGCTACACACATTCCTACGCTACCGTTTGATTCACACCGGATTCACCAACTTTTGAGTAGTATAAACGAATTTACGCAGATAGAAAAATATAAACTATAAGCATACTGAAAAATTAAATCTACACAAATTTCTATACAAAACGAGAGCAGTTGACTAGAAACACAGCAAGGCCAACATTTTACTCCGTTGCACAATCCTAAACTAGCACATAAATTTTCCAAATCGAACAAAGATACAGGTTCAACTCGTGACACGCAAACCGCTAAGCTCGCGCTCATGTGGGTGCAGTGGTGTGCGATGCAATGAACATAAACAAAATAAAATACAAAAAGCTTCTAGCATGCAAAAGAAATGTGCACGTGCAAAAGGTAAACTGACTCTCCCCCAGACTTAAACTAAACAACACATCAAATGATAGAGAAATTTAAATCAAAAAGAGCTAAGGGAAGAGGTTACCCAATGCTCAGCTAGTGAGCATACCAGAAGACGCGTGAAAACTAGGAGCAGGCCCGCCATACGAAGAATCACAACCCCGCCAATGCGTAATTTCCATGAATACCTGCAGGGGTGAGCTCCGCAAAAACAAAAGAAAAATATACAAAAAGAAATACTAAACTAAGCTAGACATAAAAAAAAGAAAAATGCAGAAAATGAAAGATAAGCACTGGGGTTATTGTCATCCCAGCACGACTTATTTGGCAAAAGAAAAGTTCTAGCTAATGGGCCTATGAAAGGAAAAATGCACAGGTAACTGTCCCAATATTCGTGTCGGTAACGGGTACCGATACGGTGATAGAACAGTTACCCCTCTACCTAGATAATAATACCTGTGACGCACAGGTAGAGGAAATAGGAAGTAAGATGAGGAGGAGCACTGGTCCTCACTCATCTCACCACAAAACAAATCCTTGCCTAGCAAGGTATCGTCCACCACAGGCTCGTTGGGGGCGAAGGTGAAGGCAGAGGCTTCAACTGCAAAAGGAGTAGGAAATTCCTCATGCAAGCTGAGGCACTCGCCGACAACCTGAGCGCAAGGCTCAAAGTCAACCCAACTCACCTGCAGGGAATCAACCCGCACAGGCGCAGAAGGAGAAGGGGGGTCAAGGAATAAAGGAGACGAAGAACATAAGGAACTAATCGGGGGAGTGGTCCCGGTCTCACTCCCAGCAGGCTCCAAACAATGATCATCGTCGGTGTCATGTGAGTCATGGCGAGGGGAAGCTGAGACCACGAGGTCCTCGGTGGTGGTTTGGACCCCCTCATCCAACAAGGAAGTAGAAACCTCCTCGCCAGCAAGGATTTCCTCATCACACCTCGGTACGTCACGGTGTTCCAAGACATAGTACTCACCATTGATGAGAATAATGTCCTCGTCACACCACGACGCATCCTCATGTTCCCAATTCCCAAAGGGCACAACATCATCAACCAACTCACTAGAAAGGGGAGTAGGTAATTCATGCAAAGAAAGCGGAGGAGCAACATCATCAGAGATAATATGCGCAGGTTCCTCCGGGGGTGAATCAAAAATAGGGGAAGAAGGCACAAGGAGAGAAGGCGCCGCAATGTCGTCGCACTGACCAGTAGAAAGTCTGATGGGTGTATCCACAGCAGTCCCCCATAGACAAGGTGGTACTGCGGATACATCATCAGAATCAGAAGGAGCGGCCATTTGAGAGGTGGATGAGACAATCCGGATATCCGGTTCATCATCCGCCTCCAACTGGCGCTGAAATTCTCCACAATCTTTCAACACATGGTCGGTGCTATGACAACACAAACACCGTTTTCCATTACTCCTCGGTCCAGGTAGGACCGGAGAGGAATATGAAAAAGATGTAGGCGGAGAAGAGTAGTGACCATACGACTGGGGTACGGTGTATGAAGTACCATAAGACAACGGTGCTCCATACACTGAACCACGAGAATTATGCTCCCATTCTTCAGTGGGGCACTCATCACTGTTATGCCTATAATCCCCGCACCAACGGCAACGAATATTCGCATAAGAATACATGGTGCAGCAAGAAAGAATTCACCACAAGAATTTTCTAAGCAAAAATTAACTACACACAAGCAGATAAATAAAAAGGAATACCTGCTACTGGAATATAAAAAATTAGAAAAGGAATAAAGAAAAATAAGCAACAAATTATAAAAACTAAAGTAAAGAAAAATAAAACATGGAATGAACAGATGGAAAAGGGCTTCTATCTCAAATCTACCTCTTCAAAAACTCAAACGACTGTGTTCCCCGGCAACGGCGCCAAAAACTTGATGCGTGGAAAACGGCAAGCGCACCGGTCGCACAAGTAATAAAGTTTGGGAATAAATCCCCGAGTGTCGGTCTCTTGAGGAACACAGTAAGGGATGAGTTAATGTCGAGGAGGACTTGAGATTGAAGTCCTCGGGGCGAAGGTAACGATGGGGGTTTTGGTTGTTGCGGAAACAGAAAGTAAAATCTACAAGCTACTCCTATGCAACGCCGCTATGCGATGCTTCGCCAGGCGGGATGGAAGACTAGTCGGGCCGCAATGCACCGAATCGCTTGGCGGATGGAAGAGTAGGCTAGCGGATGGGGTGGAGAGAACGGCGGAAATCCTACTATGCAGGCCGCTATGCACTGCTTCGCCAGGCGGGATGGAAACTACACGGGCCGCTATGCACCGAATCGCTTGGCGGATGGAAGAGTAGGCTAGCGGATGAGGTGGAGAGAACGGCGGAATGAGGGTCGTGAGCACCTCTTCGCAACGCACGCCACTAGCAATTGCTAGTGCGGCAAGGGTGGATGGTGGATGGAATATTAAGGCGCACCTCAAGCAATAATAACGAAAATACACAAATCACATAGACATGATAAAGTGCAAGATCATTAACTACAATAAAATGTACTTCATCAATACAAAGAGTTAAGCTAAGCTATCAAATACAAGAGGAAGAGGTGTGCGAATCGACCGAATCCGAAGCCTTGTTGAGGGTTCACGGTTGGAATCCCGGGTTGTCAATCCGAGTCCAAGCTCGGTCCTCAACTGCGTCCGGGGTAGAGGAGGCTGTCACTCACTCCCAATGGACCCGTCTTCTTCGTTGAAATGATCCGTAGATTGCGGCTCCAGCTCCTCCTAACTTGATGGAGAAAGCTAGGTCAAAACTCCGCTTGAAGCTCTAGGATGAAGGAGGAGGCCGAGAGGATGCTCCGGTGTTGATTTGGCGTTGTAAGCTTGCCCGGAGACCCTCCCTAAGGTGGGAGATGGAGGAAGACGGCGGAAACCCTCGTTCGGGACGAGAAACGGCGGAAAAATCGCGTGATCCCCGATCGATCTAAATTAGGGCGGACCTGCGCTATTTATAGAAAACAGATTTAAACAGCGCGCACGATCACTGGCGCACGACCAGTGGTCGTGCGCGATATGGTCAGTGATCGTGCGAAATGGAGGCAGAAAAGTGGAAAAAGATGTCATGGCTGCGCACGACCGGCAGCGCACGAGCAGTGATCGTGCGCGGTATAGCTGGTGATCGTGCGATATGACGGGACAGAACTTTCCCAGGAGAGGTCATGACTGCGCACGACCGATGATCGTGCGCCAAAGTGGTCGATGGTCGTGCGTGGGTAAAAACGCACGACCATTGACTCCTTTGCCAAAAATGGGGAAAGTTCGATGCCGGACGCCCACACGATCCCAGAACCTGCAGGAAAACTGGACGGGATGTCGATCATGGCAGTCACAGACAAACAATAATAATCATAGCAAGAATGGAATACATACACACACAGAAATAGGCTAAAAATGTGCACAAGACGTGGAAAACCGTAGCGAACCAAAAGGAGTGCAAATGATGCTAAACGGTGTGCAAAGACAAGAAAATAAGCCTAGATGAGTCCGAAAATAGGTATATAAAGAGGACTCATCAGAGGTACACGGGCATTGGGACACGGGCGTGTCCCTAGCCGTGTGCCAAGGACACGGGTCGGGACACGGCCGTGTCTCTACCCGTGTGCCGCAACCCTGACCCGGCAGAAAGTGGTTCTGGGAGGAACACGGCCCTAGACACGGCATGCCACACGGCCGTGTCACCTGAACACGGGTAGGAACACGGCCGTGTGCCTACCCGTGTCTGCGATGTATAAAAAGGAAAAAGTTGGGAAACCCTAGCATTTCATCTCCTTTCTTCTGCCCCGAAATTCCTGAGAGGGTTCTTGGCTGGAGGAGGAGGAAGAGCTTGCCGGAGCCATCCTTGGAGGAATCAAAACGCCGCCACCGTCAAGGGAAAAACAATGCCGCCGCGAAGGAGTGCGAGGCTCATGGCCGGCCATGGTGGTACCGCTGGACTTGAGGTGAGCTTCCTCCCCTCTCCCTTGGTGCTAGATCTATAGTTATGATAGGAGAGACATCGACTCCATAGAGTCTTGATGTGAGGAGGAGAGTTCTTAGGTTAAAGCCATACCTAGGTTTTCTAGGTTTAGTCTCCCTCAACCTTCTCATCATTCAAAGAGGAGATGAGAGGGGTTTTCATTGAGGGTTTGGCTTTGAAAGGAGAAATAAGGCTGGGTGATTTCTGGAGAAGTTTATGCGAGGCCGTTGCAAGGAAGAAGATGAACGGATGCCGTTCATCTCGCCTTAAGATGCGTGCAGAAATCTGATTTCTGCACGCTGCGACCTTCGTGGCCAATTTCGGAGGTGTTCTGGCCAAATCTGGGTGAACGACTCAACACGAAAGTCGTAGCCCTCGAAATTTCCTTTCCAACGAGTGGTTGCTCGTTTCCATGCGATACCTGTAGCCACGGGAAAGCTGGTTCGAGTCCGCTGCGTTCGGGAAAATTCCTGTACAGGAAACTGTTTCCTGTACGTATTCGAGTTGAATTTCTGGTATGTTGCGACCAGATCTGGGTGATCGACTCAACACGAAAGTCGTAGCCCTCGCGAATACCTTTCCAACGAGGGGTTGTGCATTGTGATCGGATTCCTGTAGCTCCGGGAATCCCAGTTTTAGTATCGGACTACCCTATGTTATTGCATTTGTTAAATTATAATGCTAGCACTCTTGCAATGATTGTGATTTACTCATTTATTATCTTGCTCCCATATATCTATAATGTTGTTGTTACTATAATTTAGTATGGTTACTCATTTGGTCGTGCAATAAGGAATAACTATGCAATAGTAGGGAAATGGATTGGATGGGAAGGCTAGTAATTAAGAGTTGAGATTGGTATTGAATTTATTTATATAGTTTGATGTTGAACATATTAATTATGCGAAGTATTGAGGTGAAATCAGTGAATAGAGGGGCGTGAATATGATGAACACTATGTGAGGAGTATTTTGTAACCGTAATCCGAGCCCAAGGGGTTTATTAACAACCGATGCTTAGAGTGGTAGTCTCCCTACGGGTAGCATCGAGTGAGTTGTTTTGGGGCATGTGATGTGCGACGATTCATCGTGTCGCGATGTTGAGATAATGATTGTGGCAGGTCTACGGGTTCGCCAGTCGTCACACCGATGGGAGCCAAGGGGTAGACCTTGGGCGGTAGGGTTAGATACTTGGTGTCCATAACCCGAGATCTCCTCCGTGCCATGAGAACGGTTGGGCTTGCACCTCGTGCGTTTCCGAGGTTCCATCCGGTTCGAAATCAAAGGCCAGGTTGGGCTGTGTTCTTGGTGCACATCGACCCAAGACCCCTTCTGAGCCGTAGTACGCATGTGAGCTCCGCTGCTGTGTCCTTAGCGTTGAGGCGTACGAGGGCCTAGGATAGGTAGTGTGATACCGCCTAGTAGTGGAGACGCCCGCTCCACTGTCGCCGTCTGGCCACGACGGACGACGCCTGAGAGGTTAGCTACCTACTCGAAAAGTGGGAACTTCAAGTCTGTGTCGACATAGCAACTTGCATGTGCGTGCGCATGATTCGGTCATAGCATAACATTCATTTCATGTCATTCATTGCATACACAAGATCCTCATCGTATAAGTTTGTATGGGCACTCTTATACGATGAGTTACTTTACTGTTAAGCCGATCCTTAACTTATAAGTTTGTATGGGCACTCTTATAAGTTAAGTTACTATTCTGAGTACTTATACCTACTGTCATTTACTATTGATATTTGTAAAACTGCTAGTTGTGTAGCGTAGCTTATACTCCACTATAGTTACTGTCACCTGCTTGTTTACTTGCTTATATATATATACATATTGTACCTTGTTCTTTTCTCCGCCCGGTGCGAGGAGTCGCCGGGGGAGCGGATGTGAAGCCACTTAGTCTTATGACTAACGGTTGCTACGTCTTCCTTTTTAGGAGGAAACCCCGCAGGTAGAGCGGCAACGGACTATGCAGCAGGACAGCCAGGCCCGGATGATAGGACCTGAGGTGATGGTGCCATCGGCACCGTCAGTGACAGTAGTGAGTGTTTTCATGTAGCCGTTTGGCAAAACATTTCTAGACTCTTGTTTCTTTTGTACAAGCCTGTTGTGCTTGTTATCTTCCGCTACTTTTGGACTTTAACTTAACTGTGAACTGAACTGCTTTTAGTTTTACTTTTCTGTTATGGTTAGGTTGGCATAATTGTTGTGATATGGATTGTAGCTGGCGGAATAGGCGTCTTGTGGTAAAGGCTAACCCGTGCGTTAGTGCTACCGCAAGGCGGCTATTTCGGGCATAAGACTCCCCTCGTGCCGTGTGTTGTGTTCCGGGAGGGGGGTCTTACACAGACAAACCACTATCAACTATTCTTTATGAAAATTTAAGAGTTATATGATTAGAAAAATCAGTTATATTTTAGAGGTCGTATCCCTCGGCTCAGTGGATCATCTAGTCCACAGTTTGAAAACTATACTTATACACTGCGGAAAATACTTAAATCAGGTTTGACATCCTAAAAGAGTGCATAAGTGCCCATAGAGAACAACTTATACTATACAGGACCCTACATTTAATTTATACTATATATAGGAAAACGATCTTTTACGTTATTTTGAAAATAGTGGTTGAGTTTTATAAAACATGCTGATCATGAGATATACTTATGATAGTGTTTTTAGGTTTAAAAGTAACTAGCAACCTAGCATAAATCATCCCCAGAGCAAGTAGACTAATTCCAGAAAAGGTAGCAGCAACAAGATAACATATCTAGTATCAAGGTAAAACTACCAGTGGGCGCCAACAAACTGACACGAACCCACTTGCAAGTATGTATGTCTGTAAGAAAGAAGTGCAAAACTACCTCACAAGACCAAGGAACTGGTCTCCACAGTACGAGAGAACATCAGCAACAGCACAGCACAACTAGTCGCCTAATCAGCTACTAACCAGAACCTGAGGCATTCAAAGAATAAAAGAATACCTCAGCAAGCTAAACAAGTAAGCTGTACGGAAATGTTAAGTTTAAAGGTAAGCAAGAAGAGTAAGTAAACCGAAACAAGCACCACTGTCCAAGGCAAGACAAAAAGAAAAGCACTAAGTGCGAGGAAACAACAACAACCCTGCCAAAAAATAAATCCTGCAGAGTTTACCAGGCTACCCTGAGCCCAAACGTTGCAAATTTACAAAGGACGAAACGTCTAACACCCTAAGCTGTGAGAGATGGTAGTAGCAAAAACAACGCGAATCCGGCTTGGAGGCAAACTCAGTCCCCCAACCACCATTTCCAAGAAACAAATCTCAAGGGTCTACATGCAAAAGCACTAGGGACCTCCAACCCCCTTGCCCAGCCAGTACCTGGAGCAAGATAGAAGAAAAAGGGTGGCCTCGGCTAAATTACACAACACCTCCCCCCATTAAGAGCTTCAAACCACCACTACTAACCACGACCCACGATTTGGCCTTTGAAAAAACATTGCCGATAAGGAACCTCAAAACCAAAGGAAATTCACTCGGGAGAGAAAAATCAATGTAAGGGAAAAGCGTTGAGATGACTAAACATGACATGGCGTTGAGCGAGCCTCACTCACTCAACGCCTTAACAAACGGTGGCATTGAGTGAGCTAACCTTACTCAACGCCAAAACAGCTATGTCGTTGAGTGAGGTTCACTCACTCAACGTGTTGGTACCCTAGTTTGATTTGAGTTTAGTCTTCTCCTTTTGTCCCTTGACCCAAGAAATATCTTTGGTCAATGGTTAGTGGTCTAGCTGTAGAGTCCTCGCTTTTCCAGATGAAGAATTTAGTTAAGTAGTTTGTTTGTTCGACTATGGTCGAACGCCGCTCGACTATCGTCGACTAACTGTTCGACGATCGTCTATCAGTTGCTCGACGTTCTGTCTGCGAGGATAGTTCGACTATCTGTTGATAGTTCGACTATCTGTGTGCTGTGATAGTTCGACTATCTGTTGATAATTCGACTATCTGTTGATAGTTCGACTATCTGTTTGTTTGATAGTTCAACTATCTGCTTGGATAGTTCAACTATCTGATAGCTCGACTATCTGTTTGATAGGTAGACTATCTGCGTTGTTTGATAGTTCGACTATCTATTGATAGATCGACTATCTGCTTTCTTCTGATAGTTCGACTATCTGCTGATAGGTCGACTATCTGTTTTCCCTTGGTAGTTCGACTATCTGCCTTGATAGTTCAACTATCTGATAGCTCGACTATTTGTTGATAGTTCGACTATCTGTTCTGCGTTTATAGTTCGACTATCTGTTGATAGGTCGACTATCGGTTTTGCTTTGATAGTTCGACTATCTGTTGATAGGTCGACTATCTGATAGTTCAACTATCTCCTGATAGTTCGACTATCTTTTGTGATAGCTCGACTATCTCCTTTGATAGTTTGACTATCTGGATCGTTCGACAATCTGCCCGGTAGGTCGACGATCTCCGTGCGTCGGTCGATGATCTCCGAGGGTCGTTCGACGTTTTCTGTTTGCCTTTTTATTTTGTATTTATTTATTCTAGTTAATTAATTAATACATTATCTGGCATTTTATTTCAGTTGTTTTATGATAATATTTCCAGGCAATATCTGCTCCATCTCTTTTGCCTGTGTCAAATATTTTCAGATAAAGTTGTTTGTCTTATTAGTTGACAGTGTATTTTACATTATCTGCTGTCAGTCCTTTATAGCCGTTAGACTGAAAAGTCTTCTTTCTGTTATAAAGAGTTTGTCTCTGATGTGATTTTATTTAGTACCTGTATTATCAGATTGCTTCCTGCAGCTTCCTTGAAAAAGGTTTATCCCTTTTATAGAATATTTTGCTGTAGAGTTTGTTTGTCTTTGTGATATTTGCAGCCCAGGTTTCAAGTTTCAGAAGAAGACAAACAGTTCAAATTGAAAAGAGCCGTTGCTTGTTGCTGCTATATAAGGAATCCTTTGGAGAAGGATTTCAGCTAGCTAACCAGTTATTCTAAAAGCATTTCAAGCTTTCATCAAGACCAAGTTCACTGCTCTCAGCAATATTCATTCAACTAAGAAGTGTTAAGCTCTTCTGCTCTTCTTCAACCTGAGTTCTCCTGCTTCCAGGAAGTTCAGACTCAGAGCTCTTTTGAAGAAGAAGAAGAAGATAGCTGCTAGAAGATTTCTATTTTATATTTTATATCTTCTTGTAGTTTTTCCTTCAGCTTTTACTGAAGAGTTTCTGCACTGAAGCAAGACTTCACCTGGACATTCTTTGAGCCAGGGGGAGCCTTGATTCTTTTGAGCTTTCTAGCTCAGTGCAAGTCTTTGTGCTTCTCTAATCTATTGTAAAATAGAGAAGACTTTTTAACCTTCTTTCCCCCTCCTGTACAGGGTTATTACTCCCTTCAAAAGTATCCCTTGGTGGCAGGGCACCTGATCAAAAACCTGTGTTTGGTTTTTAGAAACCTGATCAAAAGTCTAAAGGGTTTCTAGATCTACCTGAAGCAGATCTTGTGGTGGCAGGGCACCTGATCAAAAACCTGTAGTGGATTCCTACCTTGTTGGTAGAAGAGTGGAAGTACCCAAGTTGTTTGGGGAACCACTATAAATTCCTTGTGTCGTCTGGCTTGCTTAATTTAATTCCTGCATTGTGGCTGTGATTAGATATAACTATGTTTGCTAGTTGCTGATTAGGTTTTCCAAGCCTTAACTGTAATTACAGTTAGCCTGTGTTTGTGCACAACACTTGTGTTAGGCTTTAGGGTTATCTCCTTATCTATAATCTTTTCATTCCGCATTTCACTCCAAGGGAGTTGGGTAGACTATTAAGTGTTGTCTAGTGCAAAATTTGATAACTCTATTCACCCCCCCCCCCTCTAGAGTAGTATCTATCCCTTCACTTTCAATTGGTATCAGAGGGAGGTTGACTGACTGTATAGGCTAACACCTAAGTCACAAGATCCTGATAGATACAAAAGTTTATAGATATTCACTATCACTATCATGGCCCAGTCCAAGGATTATTCTAGCACCCGACCTCCAGCATGCAATTTAGCTAAGTTTGGCATCTGGAAGGCAAGGATCAAATTATATATGAATTCTATTGATGAAAGTATCTTTGCTTCTATTTTGTCAGGACTCCCAAGAGCACCTGCTGCTGCTACTGCCTCATCATCTGATATGAGTGCAGTGCCTCCTCCAGATTACGACGATGAGTACAAGAAGGCAAAGATAGCAGATGCCAAGGTGATGAACATTCTGGCTCAGACAATGTCTGATGAGGTATTCTAGAAGGTAGCTGACTGCTCTTCAGCAAAAGCTATGTGGGATACACTGAACCAGATTGTAGCTGGTTCAGCTGATGAAAGGAAGAACAGAAGGTCCAACCTTATCTCACAATATGAGAACTTCAAGAAAACTGATGCTGAATCAGTTTAAGCCATGTATACAAGGCTCAGCTCAATCATCAATGAGCTGAGGACCCTTGACAAGGACATATCATTGACAGAGGTCAATGATAAGATTCTTATGTGCTTCCCTAGCACATGGGATCTAAGGATCTGGCCTATCAAGGAAGCCAGAAGTACAACAGAGATCTCAACAGAAGCTCTTCTCGGCAAGCTCAAATCCTTTGAGCAAGTGCTGAAGACAAGGGAAGCAGAAGCTGAAGCAAAGACCCCTACTCCAACAAGAAAAGAGCAATCTCTAGCTCTTAAGGCTGCTGATGCTTCTGAAGGCAGCCAATCCAATGAGGAACTAATGGCATTGTTTGCCAAGAGGTTTCTCAAGATGGGGAGAAAGGAATTCAGAACGAAGTCTTCACGCTATGAAGACAAACCATGGTATGACCGTTCACCTGCTAAAGAAATTATCTGTTATGGTTGAAGGAAGCCTGGACATATCTTACCAGATTGTCCAGAGGAGAAGAACAAAGATAAGAGGAAAGAAAAGGAACAGCACAGGAAGCACTCCAAGCCATCCTCCTACAAGAATAAGAAGAAGGAGAGAGGTTTCATTGCTGAAACCTGGAGTGATTCTGATGAAGAATCTTCCTCCTCTAGCTCTAGTGAGGATGAGGAAGAGAAGAAGGCAAAGGAAGTTTGCCTGATGGCAATAGATGCCTGCAACAATCACTCAGCTGCAGAGATTTCAGATTCAGAGGAAGAAATGCCAACAGAAGATGAGGTACTATCTTCTTATGACTTTACTTCTGCAGAATTCAAACTAGATTTTAAATCTTTATGCTTAGATTTAATTAGTTCTGAAAAGGAGATTAAAGAACTTAGACATAGGCTAGCTGAATCAGAAATCATATCTACTGAAAATATTAAGTTAAAGGAAGATCTCACTAATTATAGTGAAGAAATTAAGTTTCTTAAAATTGAGTTAGCCAAATCTAAGAGGTTAGAAGAATCTCTAAATGGTAGAAGCCTTAAGTTATTAGAAATAACCAGCATGACTAACACTAGGACAGGCAATAACAAACTAGGCTTAGGAGCTTCTCCAAGTGAACCCCCAGTTATTCTTAAAAATAATCTTTCAACTCCAGTGAACTTCATTTCAGCTAGTGGAATGAAGAACACTGAGCAAGTAAACCAAGTTAATAAAACTTTAAATAAAGCTAAGAGAGAAAAGAGGAAGAAATTTTTTAAGGAAATAAAGAGAGCGTCGAACGCTGCTCGACGATTGGAAGCTCAATGGTCGAACGAAGCTCGACGATCTGATCGCCCATCGTCGAACGTCGATCGACGTTTTCAATATGATTTTTAAAATCATCATCAAACCCGTAGAAACCTAAATGAAAATAGAAACCCTAGGTTTGTTGACTTATCATCTGCATGGAGAATCCCACCTAGGAGATCTCACCCATTAGGTTATCACCCTCAGCCTGCATTTTCATTTATTTCTAGCTTTTCTTATGTGAAAAACAAGGGACCCAAGGTTACCTGGGCCCACAATGTCTAAATGAATGTCTTGCAGGTGAAGGCCTATCCTATCACTCAAAATAAGTGGTATTTGGATAGTGGATGCTCCAAGCATATGACAGGAAATAAAAATCATCTGTCAAAATTCAAAGCTAAGCTCGGCCCAAAGGTTATCTTTGGAGATTCAAGCTGTGGTCAGACAGAAGGCTATGGCAGGATCACAATTGGAGATGTTACTTTCAAGAGAGTTGCATATGTGACAAGACTGAAGCACAATTTGATCTCAGTCAGCCAGCTATGTGATGCTGGCTACCAGGTTTCATTTTCTAACTCTTCTTGTAATATTACTTTAAATAATAATGTTGTTTTAGTAGGCATTAGAATAGGTAATATTTATTTAGTAGATTTCAATTCAACTCACTCTGAAATCTGTTTATTTAATGAAGTAACAATTAATAATAATTCTTTGTGGCATAAGAGGCTTAGTCATGTTAACCTTAAAAATATATCTAGGTTATCTAAACACAACCTTGTTAGAGGTTTACCTTCTTGCCCCTACAAGAAGGAGAGCCTTTGCAAGGCTTGTCAGCTAGGCAAGCAAACAAAGAATTCTTTTAAATCAGTAAATAAAAGTGATTCTCCTAGAATCTTGTACTTATTACATTTGGAACTTTTTGGCCCAATAAATGTACAGAGTTTAGGAGGGAAGTATTACACCTTAGTCATTGTAGATGACTTCTCAAGGTTCAGTTGAGTTTTCTTTTTGAGAACTAAGGCTGATAACTTCAAAGCCCTTACAGACTTTCTGTAAGACCCCAACCTCGGAGATGATCGCGGGGCGATCAAACGGCTCTTTTGGAGATCTGAACAGGGGCACACGGCCAGACACACGGCCGTGTGCCAACCCGTGTTCAGGGATTTATTTGTGTTTTGTGCTGTCTCGAGTCAGAGAGGTACACGGCCTGAGACACACGGCCGTGTCTCAAGACGTGTGTGGGGCACACGGTCTCGAACACAGCCGTGTTCGAAGCCGTGTTTTGGAAGCCCGACGATCGTCTTGAAGCTCTAGGTAACACGGCCCGTGGCACACGGCCGTGTCAGGAGCCGTGTCGATCGGCGAATGAGCTACACGGCCAGACACACGGCGTGTGTCAAGCCGTGTTCGGCCCAGTTTTGGGATTTTTGATCTAATCTCGGCCGTTCGTTCACTTGGATCTGGATCCAACGGTGGGGGCTGCTCCTGGGGGGTTATTAGCCGGGGAAATGGGGGGAGAAACCCTCATTTTCATATTGAGTTTCTCTTTCTTCAACTTAGAGAGAGGGGGAGAACTCCTTGGTGGTGTGAGCCCAAGATCCGGCCGCCGGAGGAGTTTTGGAGCACCGATTCGCGATCCGAGACCGGATCCTCGAAGGCAAGGGCGAGGCGAAGCTTTCCATCCGACTACATCTTCATGGCACCGCGGAAAAATGCGAGGGTAACGATCCTCTTCATAGGGCATGTGTAGTCGCCCTTCTTTCTATGCATAGGGAAAATCCCCTCTCGCGAGTGAGCGTTGAGGCGCGGAACCCCTTCGGGTAGATATGTAAATTCCCCGTTGTTAGAGCCCGGAATCGGAGTACGGGTGTAGGCATTGTGTGTGAAGCCTATTCGGGTTTAACCCGGATCGGTGATGTTGCATTGCATGGCGGGAGAAGACTCCGCGCCGTTGGATTTAGTTTTTCGAAAATTCTACGCGGTAGATTGCATACAGGGATCCTTGGGGTTAACCTCGAGGCGCACCCGGAAAGCTTGGGCGGATCGCATTGCCGCCGCGATGTTGCCATGGAGGGCAAATCGGTACATAACGGGGTTATGAGCGTGTTTTGATCGATTGTGGGAATGAGGAGAAACTTGGCCCGCACCGATGGCTAAATGGCCGTGGTGAAGTGAGCAACGGGCGGGTGGAACTCTAACCATTCCAAGTGGTCTCGGTAGAAGCGACCTAAAGTACATGGGACTTCCGGGGGGCTGGAAACGAGCCTAGGCTTTGGCTGAAAGGGCTAAATGCTCACGTGTGTTGCCATCCGAGGGATGGTGGTGGAATCGCGGTGTCGGACTGGGTCCGGACCGGGTTCACCGATTAGTGCCCTGAGAGCACGGAGTGTGCGGCCGTGCGTGCCGACACTTGTGGCGAATAGAATACTCTATAGAATTGCTATGATAGTTTTATATGCAGGGAAGGAGCACCGCCGTCCCGAGAAACGGGACGGGGTCATTATAATTTGGTCAGCTCTTGCTGACCGTTGCCCTTTTGTATTGCCACCTCTTGGGTGGGTTGTTTCTACAGGTGCTGCTGCGGAGCCAAGCGGCAAATAGCGGGCTAAAGCCCAAGTTGCAGCGCCAGCCCTCGAAGGCGTAGTTATTAGCTTTTTCATATTCATGTATGGCCGGCCTGCGTGCCGATGTATGAAAGACGCTATTTTGTTAAGCGAACATTTTTGTAAGGCCTTAAGGCCATGAACTCTTTGTGTATGTACTCATTCCTGGGTTATAGTGGACATTCATGCTCTGTGGCAGGGTTCTTATCTCTTGCAACTTAATTAAATTGCTTCCGCTAGGTGTTGTGTAGGACGCTCTGATTGGTTGTGTGGTTTCAACGCGTATCCAACCGGTCTGTCCGTAGTATATGGCGTCGGGCCCCGGCCGGACCTACTGCTATATGCTATGTGACGGATAGGGGTGTTACAAATTGGTATCAGACTTCTGGTTTCGGTCAAGCTTAATGAATTCGTGGACGAATTCACTTTAAGGGGTGGTGAGCACATTGTGTGCGTCATCGTTATAATATGAAAAGAACCCATGAATGTCCACTTAGGAATGAAAATACACATGATTGAGGAACCTGCGTGTTCCTATAATTGCTGTTTGCAGTAATTTTTTGGGTCGCTTATCGGTGTTTTGCACGATTTTAGGTGACCAGAAGTGGCGCTGGGCCGTCTAAACGGCCAGGTTCTGAGGCAAGCAGTGCGCCAAGCGATGCGCCTGCAACACCTTTGTCTGCTGAGACCATTAGGTTGGTGGCAGAAGCGGTCATGGCAATGATAAATGCCCAGCCTGCAAGGCAGGTGCAACAGCCTGGCCTGCTGTGGAGCAAGTACCGGTTCAGACGGCAGAGCGAAGGAGGGTTGAGCAAGTTGTGGTGGAACCAGAGTTGCCGCGGAGAGCAACTGAAAGACAACTGAAGCACGTCATGGGCTTTCACCCACCAGTGTTCACGGGGCAGAACCCCGACCCAAGCAGAGGATTGGCTCTCAAGGGTCAACAGGGTGATGACTGCGACGCAAACTGAAGAGTGGCAGAAGACCACTATAGCGACGTTCCTTTTGGATGGGGACGCAAGACTGTGGTGGGAGGGCCTAGAGCTGCATCAGTTGAGGGGAAGGCCATTGGCCGAAGTCCCGATGGAGGAGTTTGCGAGACTATTTATGGCTCGATACCTCCCCTCGGCGCAGAGGATTGCGCTAGAGAGCGAATTCCAGAAGTTGGTGCAGGGTGATAGCACCGTTGATGAATACCTCCACGAGTTTACTCGGCTGGGGAGATATGCCGGCGCTACCTTCGCAGACGAGGAGCGCAAGACGAGCCGCTTTTATGAAGGGCTAAGGGACGATTTGAGGTTGCTGCTGTCGGGGCCCAAGACGCAGGGTTTCATGACCCTGGTCAGTTCGGCCCGGTCCTTGGAGAAGGATATGAGAAACGTGCAAGCAAAGAAAGAAAGGGAATCCGGTGGCAAGAAATCAGAGTTCAAGGCGCCGACTACATCGAAGCCGGGCTACCGTAGATTCTTCAAGAAGGCTAAGACATCGGGTCCAGCTTCTTCTGCAGGTGCCTCGGGGGGAACTACCCATCGAACCCCGGGCACTTGCTTCACGTGTGGAAAGCCGGGGCACTTTGCCCGTGACTGCTGGAGTGGACGAGCGAAGTCCGAAAGGAAGCAAGGAGCCACCTACGAGGAAAAGGTCAAAGCGGTGGAGTCGACCGCGTCCCACTACGCTCCGACTCAGCCTAGAGTCTACAACTTGGGCCAGCAGGAGGCCATCAAGCAAGCGGATGTGGTGACAGGTATGAGTTAAGTTATGCAAGTTGACTTGAGAATACTATTACCTATTGCTTGTTAAGCTAATGTCTTTTGCTTAGGCTTTGTGTTGATTAGCGATAGTCTGGCACGAGCACTATTCGACACTGGTGCTTCGCATTCTTTCTTGTCCGAACAGTTTATATCGCGCATCGGAGTCCTTCTTCGATGGCAAAGGACAAGCTAGATGTGTTGCTACAAAACGGGTGCTCGATGCGTGCGGACAGGGTGTGCGCAGTGAAGGTTCACATAGGGAGCAGAGTTCGACTTGCTAGCGTCATTATTGCCGTTGGTAGAGTTCGATGTTATCTTTGGAATGGATTGGCTGTCAGAGCAGAAGGCTTGGATCGATTGCGACCGTAAGGAGGTCAAGCTGGGTGTAGGGCGGGAGACTACTTTCGAGGGGCTTAAGGGGTCGAGCAAGACATTAATGTCTGCTCTTCAGGTGGTGAAGGCGGTTCGTGCTGGTGCAGAGCTGTTCTTTGCGATAGTGGGGGCTGTGGAGCCAAAGTCCCCATTGGATAGCATCCCCGTGGTATGCGAATACCCGATGTGTTCCCGGATAGCCTTCCTGGAGCCCCACCGCAGCGAGAGATTGATTTTACGATCGAGCTCGTGCCGGGTGCCAAACCCGTGTCACGTGCTCCTTATAGGTTGGCGCAAAGAGATGGCAGAGCTGAAGGTTCAGTTGCAGGAACTGATGGAGCAAGGTTATGTGCGTCCAAGTTCGTCGCCTTGGAGCGCACCGGTCCTCTTCGTTTAAAAAGAAGGACGGTTGTATGCGGTTGTGCATCGACTACAGGGTTTGAACAAAGTTTGACGGAAAAGAACAAGTATCCGATCTCGAGGATTGATGATCTCTTTGATCAGTTAGTCGATCATCTGTATACTCCAAGTTGGATCTTGAAGTCGGGTTTACTATCAGCTGAGGATCAGGGATTGTGATATCCCAAAGATGGCGTTCAGTACGAGGTATGGGCATTTCGAGTTCACGGTCATGCAGTTTGGACTGACGAAGTGCGCATCGGTGTTTATGGATCTGATGAACAGGACGTTCAGAGATTTCCTGGATCGTTTCGTGATCGTCTTTATTGACGATTTTTTGGTGTACTCGCAGTGCGGAAGAAGACCACTTCAAGCATTTGCATTTGGTGTTGGAGACTTTGAGGAGGAATGAGCTTTACGCAAAGTTCTCCAAGTACGAGTTCTGGCTACCTTCGGTAGCATTCCTGGGTCATATAGTGAGTAGGGAAGGTATAGCGGTGGATCCGGCGAAGATAGTTGCGATACGGGAGTGGCCTGTGTTGTCGTCGGTAGCGGAAGTCCGTAGTTTCCTTGGGCTTGCCGGCTATTACAGGCGCTTCGTGGAGAACTTCTCGCGGATAGCTTTACCTCTCACAAAGTTGACCAGGAAGGATCAGAGATTCTTATGAACGCAAGAGTGCGTGCAGGCTTTCGAGGAGCTGAAGAGGCGGTTGACCACGGCGCCAGTGCTTAGTTCGCCGAGTGGGACCGAGGGCTTTGAGGTGTATAGCGACGCTTCGGGTAGCGGTTTGGGGTGCGTGTTGTTGCAGCATGGTAGCGTGATAGCGTATGGATCGCGTCAGCTAAAGGTGCATGAAAGAAATTATCCGGTGCACAACTTGGAGTTGGCGGCCGTGATATTTGCACTCAAGTTGTGGAGGCACTACCTATACGGAGTAAGGGTCGATATATACACCGATCACAAGAGCCTAAAATACTTGTTGGATCAAAGGATCTCAATATGAGGCAGAGGAGGTGGATGGAGTTCCTGGGGGACTACACCTTCAAAATACATTATGTACCCGGGAAGGGCAACGCAGTTGCGGATGCGCTGAGCCGCAGGGCTCCCGCCCGAGCCAACTGGTTGTCGGTGCATGATGAGC
This sequence comes from Platanthera zijinensis, assembly GCA_039513925.1. Lineage (NCBI taxonomy): Eukaryota > Viridiplantae > Streptophyta > Magnoliopsida > Asparagales > Orchidaceae > Platanthera > Platanthera zijinensis. Next base: position 53,853,382 of record CM077089.1, read on the forward strand.
GGCTAGTGCGGGAGTTGGAGGAGCTTGAGATCTGTTGCGTTGACAAGCAGACGAGCGCCAAGGCAATGTTAAACTGGACAGAGGTGCAGTATGACCTGGCTGACCGGGTTCGGCAGGCATTGGAGTTGGATGACTCCATGAAGGAGCTTTTGGAGGCCGCTACGGATGGGTCAAATTCCCAGTTCTCGGTGGAAGATGGTTTGTTAAGGAAGGATCATCGGTTGTGGCGTCCCGAGTGGGGGTAACCTCCGGGCGGAGTTGATGTACGAAGCTCATCATACCAAGTACTCAATCCACCCAGGGAGCACGAAGATGTATCGTGATCTCAAGAAGTTGTTTTGGTGGCCGGGGCTTAAGAAAGATGTGGCGTTGTATGTGGCCAAATGCCAAACATGCGCCTTGGTGAAGGCGGAGTGCCAAAAGCCGGGAGGATTTCTGAAGTCCTTGCCTATACCGGAGTGGAAATTCGACGATCTATCTATGGAATTTGTGCACGGGTTGCCAAGGTCGCAGAAGGGGAACGATGCCATCTGGGTGATCGTAGATCGGCTAACCAAGGTGTCGCATTTTTTCATTCCGCATAGGAAGGATGATCCAGTCGAGAAATTGGCAAAGTTATACGTTGACAATATTGTTAGGCTGCATGGTGTGCCTCGTAGCATTGTGAGTGATCGTGATGGGCGGTTCACGTCAAATGATTGGAGGTTGGTGCAGCAGATGTTGGGAACAAAGTTAAAGTTCAGTACAGCTTTCCATCCGTAGATGGATGGGCAGACCGAGAGAGTTAATAGAACGATGGAGGACATGCTCCGCATGTGCGTTCTAGACTTCGGGAAGCATTGGGAAGACCATCTTTATTTGGTGGAGTTCGCGTACAACAACAGCTACCAAGCAAGTATACAAATGGCGCCCTTCGAGGCCCTGTATGGTAGGAAGTGTCGCACGCCGTTATCGTGGCTTGAAGCGGGTGAGGCAAGGTTGTACAAGAAGCAGGAGGTGGAGAGTGCTACCTCGTTAGTGCGGATCATTCGGGAGCGCTTGTTGATCGCTCAGGACCGGCAGGCGAAGTACTACAATGCCAAGCACCGGAACGTGGAGTTCGCGGTAGGCGATTGGGTGTACTTGAAGATCAAGCCGTTCAAGGGTGTCTTACGGATTCGACGCTTGAAAAAGTTGAGTCCGAGATACCTTGGGCCGTTTGAGGTCCTGGAGCGAGTCGGTGAAGCGGCATAATACCGTTTGAAGCTATCAGTGGAGTTGAGTGGATTACATGATGTGTTCCACATTTCTGTGTTGCGGAAGGCGGTGCAAGAGCCTTCGCAGGTGATCGCGGCTGATCAAGTACCGGTTGAGGAAGGGTTGACAACGAAAGTCAAGCCCATATCTATTGAGGATTTCGAAGTCAAGCGGCTTCGGAACAAGGAAATCAGAATGGTGAAGGTCCGTTGGGATAACTGCGGGCGCGAGGAGCTCTCTTGGGAGCGAGAGCAGACAATGCGCGAGGAGTACCCCGAGTTGTTCCCCTCAGGTACTCGATTTGTTTTGTTTTTGTGTAGTCTCTGTTCTTAATTTCGGGACGAAATTCTCTTAAGGGGGAGGGAGTTGTAAGACCCCAACCTCGGAGATGATCGCGAGGCGATCAAACGGCTCTTTTGGAGATCTGAACAGGGGCACACGGCCAGGCACACGGCCGTGTGCCAACCCGTGTTCAGGGATTTATTTGTGTTTTGTGCTGTCTCGAGTCAGAGAGGTACACGGCCTGAGACACACGGCCGTGTCTCAAGCCGTGTGTGGGGCACACGCCCTCGAACACAGCCGTGTTCGAAGACGTGTTTTGGAAGCCCGACGATCGTCTTGAAGCTCCAGGTAACACGGCCCGTGGCACACGGCCGTGTCAGGAGCCGTGTCGATCGGCGAATGAGCTACACGGCCAGACACACGGCCGTGTGTCAAGCCGTGTTCGGCCCAGTTTTTGGGATTTTGGATCTAATCTCGGCCGTTCGTTCCCTTGGATCTGGATCCAACGGTGGGGGCTGCTCCTGGGGGGTTATTAGCCATGAAATGGGGGGAGAAACCCTCATTTTCATATTGAGTTTCTCTTTCTTCAACTTAACTAAGAGAGAGGGGAGAACTCCCTTGGTGGTGTGAGCCCAAGATCCGGCCGCCGGAGGAGTTTTGGAGCACCGATTCGCGATCCATCCGAGACCGGATCCTCGAAGGCAAGGGCGAGGCGAAGCTTTCCATCCGACTACATCTTCATGGCACCGCGGAAAAATGCGAGGGTAACGATCCTCTTCATAGGGCATGTGTAGTCGCCCTTCTTTCTATGCATAGGGAAATCCCCCTCTCGCGAGTGAGCGTTGAGGCGCGGAACCCCTTCGGGTAGATATGTAAAGTCCCCGTTGTTAGAGCACGGAATCGGAGTACGGGTGTAGGCATTGTGTGTGAAGCCTATTCGGGTTTAACCCCGATCGGTGATGTTGCATTGCATGGCCGGAGAAGACTTCGCGCCGTTGGATTTAGTTTTCCGAAAAATTCTACGCGGTAGATTGCATACAGGGATCCTTGGGGTTAACCTCGAGGCGCACCCGGAAAGCTTGGGCGGAATCGCATTGCCGCCGCGATGTTGCCTTGGAGGGCAAATCGGTACATAACGGGGTTATGAGCGTGTTTTGATCGATTGTGGGAATGAGGAGAAACTTGGCCCGCACCGATGGCTAAATGGCCATGGTGAAGTGAGCAACGGGCGGGTGGAACTCTACCCATTCCAAGTGGTCTCGGTAGAAGCGACCTAAAGTACATGGGACTTCCCGGTGGGCTGGAAACGAGCCTAGGCTTCGGCTGAAAGGGCTAAATGCTCACGTGTGTTGCCATCCGAGGGATGGTGGTGGAATCGCGGTGTCGGACTGGGTCCGGACCGGGTTCACCGATTAGTGCCCTGAGAGCACGGAGTGTGCGGCCGTGCGTGCCGACACTTGTGGCGAATAGAATACTCTATAGAATTGCTATGATAGTTTTATATGCAGGGAAGGAGCACCGCCGTCCCGAGAAAAAAACGGGACGGGGTCGTTATAATTTGGTCAGCTCTTGCTGACCGTTGCCCTTTTGTATTGCCACCTCTTGGGTGGGTTGTTTCTACAGGTGCTGCTGCGGAGCCAAGCGGCAAATAGCGGGCTAAAGCCCAAGTTGCAGCGCCAGCCCTCGAAGGCGTAGTTATTATTAGCTTTTTCATATTCATGTATGGCCGGCCTGCGTGCCGATGTATGAAAGACGCTATTTTGTTAAGCGAACATTTTTGTAAGGCCTTAAGGCCGTGAACTCTTTGTGTATGTACTCATTCCTGGGTTATAGTGGACATTCATGCTCTGTGGCAGGGTTCTTATCTCTTGCAACTTAATTAAATTGCTTCCGCTAGGTGTTGTGTAGGATGCTCTGATTGGTTGTGTGGTTTCAACGCGTAACCAACCGGTCTGTCCGTAGTATATGGCGTCGGGCCCCGCCGGACCTACTGCTATATGGTATGTGACGGATAGGGGTGTTACACTTTCTATTATGTGTGCAGACTGAGTACTCTACTCATGTGGCCTTGATCAGAAGTGATCATGGTACTGAGTTTGACTCTCTTCTCATGCAAGAATTCTGTGAGAGAGAAGGCATCAAACATAGCTTCTCAGCTCCTAGAACCCCCAACAAAATGGGGTAGTTGAAAGGAAAAATCGAACACTCATTGAAGCTGCTAGTACATGTTGGCAGATGCTAATATGCTCTCTCCTATTGGGCAGAAGCTGTTAGTACAGCCAATTATGTCTTGAATAGAAGTCTGATACACAAGCTTAAGTGTAAAACTCCTTATGAGTTGCTTAAAGGAAAGAAACCTAAAATTAATTATTTTAGAGTATTTTGTTGTGTAGTGTACATTCATAATAACAATAAAGAATACCTTAGAAAGTTTGAAGCAAAAGCTTCAATGGGAATTATGCTTGGATATTCCCAAGTAAGCAAAGCTTATAGGGTCTATAACAAGTCAACCTGTAAAATTGAAGAATCTGTGCATGTATCTTTTGATGAGTCTCAGATGTTTTACAAGGAGAAGGAAAATTCTCCTTCCTCCAGTTCATTGCAGGTACCTGATGCTACTCAAGAGATTCTTCAACTATCAACTCTTCAGATCACTGAATCAGACAGTGATGAAGACATTGCAGAAGCTGTTGTTGTTCCACCAACAGTAGATCAAATTCCTCCTCAGGAATTAATCCCAACTATTGCTGAAGATCACATCCCACCTGCTGATATTGTCACACTTAGAGATCACCCCACATCTCAAGTGATTGGAGACATATCAGCTGGTGTTCAAACAAGACATCAGCTAAGACAGGATGTGATGCACGCTTGTTTCCTCTCACAGATTGAGCCCCTCACCTTTAAAGATGCTGAGCTAGATCCCCACTGGATCATTGCTATGCAAGAGGAACTCAATCAGTTTGAGAGATGTAAAGTTTGGACTTTGGTTCCAAGACCTAAATGCCAACTGATCATAAGCACCAAGTGGGTGTATAGAAACAAGTTGGATGCAAATGGAATTATTGTAAGGAATAAAGCTAGGCTTGTAGCTCAGGGCTACAGACAGGAGGAAGGTATAGATTATAACCAAACCTTTGCCCCTGTTGCTAGGCTAGAAGCAATAAGGATCTTCTTGGCCTATGCAGCCTATATGAAGTTTAAGGTCTTTCAGATGGATGTCAAAAGTGCATTCCTAAAAGGTGAGCTTAAGGAAGAGGTGTTTGTTGAACAACCACCAGGGTTTGTTTCATCAGCTCAGCCCTCACATGTATTCAAGTTGCAGAAAGCTCTTTATGGACTAAAACAAGCACCCAGAGCCTGGTATGAGACTCTAGCTAGTTTCCTTTTAGAGCACAACTTTACTAGGGGAGTAGTTGATAGAACCCTTTTCGTCAAGCACCACAAGGACACAATCCTGTTAGTTCAAGTGTATGTGGATGATATTATATTTGGCTCTACTGATCCCAAACTTTGCAAAAGGTTTTCTGACCTGATGCACTCTAAGTTTGAGATGAGTAGTATGGGTGTGCTGTCTTACTTTCTTGGTCTCCAAGTTAAGCAAGACGCTGATGGCATCTTCATCTCCCAATCCAAATATGCCAAGGAATTGGTAAAGAAATTTGGGATGGCTGATGCTTCAGCAATGCCTACACCTATGGCTACTAGTGTAGTTATTGATTCTGATGATCACGACAAACCAGTTGATCAAAAGAATTATAGGGCCATTGTTGGTTCCCTATTATATTTAACTGCAAGTAGGCCTGATATAATGTTTGCTACATGCCTTTGTGCTAGATTCAAGGTCAACCCCAAGGAATCTCATCTGATTCTTCTCAAGAGAATCCTGAGATACCTGAAGGGATGTCCAAATCTAGGACTATGGTTCCCAGCTGAGTCAGAATTTGAATTGATTGGGATATTCTGATTCTAATTATGCTGGTTGCAGAGTTGACAGAAGAGCACCTCAGGAACTTGTCAGTTCCTGGGAGAGGAGATTGGTCTCTGGTTCTGTAAGAAGCAGGCTTCTGTCTCAACTTCAACGCAGAGGATGAATATATAGCAGTTGCCAGTTGTTTTTCACAGATCCTGTGGATTCAAAACCAGCTTGTGAATTATGGTTACTCACACAAGAACACCAAAATCATGTGTGATAGTACCAGTGCTATCTTAATGCACAAAATCCAGTGCACCACTCTAGAACGAAGCACATTGAGATTCGGCACCATTCCTGAGAGATTGTGTGGAAAAGAACATGATTTGTCTTGAGTTCATATCCACTGAGTTTCAGAGAGGTGATATATTCACCAAGCCCTTAGATGAAACAGAAGCATCTGTTCTTTTTGGTTCAACTAGGCATGATCAATGGAAGAGAACTAAGTGTGACTATATCTGCCAATGTTGAAACTTGTTTGAAGATAGTCGAACGACGTTCGAAGATAGTCGATCGGGTCAAGCCCATCGTCGACCTATGGTTGATGAAAGCTTGCCTGTTTGAAGATCGTCGACCGGAGTTCTACCATATAGTCGAAACAAGTCGAGCTCATCGTCGATCTCTGGATGAACGATAGCTTGTTGTTTGAGAAGCCAGAAATAGTTCGAACGATTACTCGACTATACTCTGCTTCTGGACCGATCGTCGAACGACCGTTTCGACCATCGTCTCCAGTATCTTTTTAGATAGATCGACTATCTCCCGTCTAATATAAAGCCGATAGTCGACCTAGGTTAAAAGATCTTTGCTTTTAATCATCGACGGAGAGCGTCTTTTCGCATTCCGTCTTCCCGCTTCCCTCGATTGCTCTGTCTCTTTTTCTCCTCTGCCGATTCCTCTTCTTCGTTCCTCTCGCGCCTTCTCCAGCTCCTTCAATGGCGTTTCTCCAGCATTTGCTCATAGTTGTGAAGTTTGATGCAGGTTTTAGTGTCGACTTCGATGCTTCAGCTGTTGTGAATCAGGGATTGTGGAAATCCTCCAGTTATGCAGAGATCAAGGGTTAGAAAGTAATGTCTACAAGGATTAAGTTAAACATCCCAGAGGTAAAGGAATGGGCATTACTTCATCTTCTTACTGAAGATTCAATGACAGGAACAATTGGCGGAGAAGAGGTAATCTTGACTCCCCCGCCATTCTGACTGATTTATTTGGATTGATAAATGGTGAAGGAAATTTGAGCAAGGATGCTCCAGAGTTCGGAAGAATGTTGTTAGAGCTGGGACATGCCGAAGGCATCCCTCCAAGCTCCTCAATGTGAATTTTTCCCTTCAAGATCAATTCCTTGCAGAAATAGATGGAAAAAGTGCTGTTAGGCAAGCACTCAGCCCATGATAATAATCACCAAACAACAATTTGCACTAATGTGTGCAATTGTAATAAGAAGCAAATAAACTGGGCTGGGGTTCTGTTCGATTTGTTAAGGAAGAAGAACAGTAAGAAAGAGGTTACCCTAGGCAGGTTATTGGGATTTTTCTGAAAGAGAGAGTATTTCCCATCTGCTAGTTTCAGTTGCTATAACCATTAATGCCAGCAAGAAGATGGATCCAAAACTTGTTCTCCAAGTGGAAGAGGACCTTCTTGAAGCCCGCTCCCGCAGTGGTTGCTCCAGCGGCATCCGAGAGCACAAGGACTGATTCAGTCACTCCTCGCCCTCTAGAAGCTGGCTCAGCTCATCCTTCTCTTCCATCATCTTCTTCGGCTCTGCAGTCTACTTCAGTTGAAGTTCCATCAACTTCAGCTGAAGTACGACTTTCTGCTTCTCCTGTTCGAGATACAACCACGGTTGTCATTCCTTCTCCTCCTGCATCTCCTATTCCTTCTCATCTGGCTAGGATATCTGATCCTAGTTTTGATTTGTTAGGATCTGAGAGGACTCCAACACCTCGTCAGTCTCTGTTCGTTCTCCAGTTCAACAGGAATACATTCCTCCTGCTTATCTTCCATCATCTGCAGTTCCCCCACATTCTTTTGAAATCACCCCATCATTCATATCCAGCATCTTGGAGTTGATTACCCCTTCAATCAAAATCCATGATTGAAGAGGCAATTGCTCCACACTTGCTTCCTCCATTGCTACTTTGACTGCTACCATCCAATCCCTCTCTAATTCTGATGAGCCCTCTTCTTCCAGGGGCCTGGTTTCAGTTCCCACTGAAAGCAGGCAGGGGGAGATGTTCTATGAAGATGTCTCAGAGCTTCCAGCCTCCCCTCCAGCAGATCCTCTAGCGGTGACAGATATAGTGATGACAGTTCAAGAAGAGACTGCTCCAGCTCAAGAAGAATCAGTTTTTAGTGTTATCTGAAAAAGAGATTGCTGATGCTCTATTGGAAACAGAATTTATTGTCAAAGTTTGTTTAGAAGATCTCACCACTCCTTTGGTTTCCCTGTTTCCTAGAAGGCATTATTACATCCTATCTAGATGAATCCTGGAGTTGGTAAAGTATGAGGGTAATTCACACTCATCCGTTTTATTGAAGAGTCAACTGAATTTGCTAGTTTGTGAATACCTAAAAGGATGTTTTTAGCTTATATAGCAGATTTGTGTTCATGAATCTACAGATTATATTCAAGAAAGATATAGCTGCTCAAGTAGAAGTAGTTGTTCGAGAATCTGTTTCAGATGTTTTAGTGTTGTTCTAGATGTCATAATGACATTATCAAACTCTCTCCAGAAGTTCCAGCTGATCTTTGCCTGCTGCTCAAGATACTGAGTCTGCTCAACCCAGCTCAGTCAGATGTGCAAATAGATCAGAATTTGGATCTTTTCTTAGCTGATATAGAAGAGGTTGAATCTAAAAGTCAAGATGAAAAGACCCCAGTACTGAGTTTTAGAAGAAGAGAAAAGCAAGAGCTGCCTGGCAGCAAAGAGTACAAGATATTTTGGAAGAGAAAGAAAAAGTTTCAAGATGAAAAATCCTACTGTATGGGATGACTCTCCAGGACCTGATTTGGATTTCTCTCTGGCTCAGGATGCCATGGAAGAAGAAAAAGAGAAAGATGCTCTGAAAGCAAAGGAAAATGCTTGTATCAGAAGCCTATGACCCTTATGATCATCCTCCCTCATCTCATTCTGAAGATGAAGATGATTCAGATTTGTCTGAGACTCTAAGAAAAAGAAAAGCTGCAAAGAGAAAAAGGAAAGCTGTTGCTCCTCCTCCTCCAAATCGAGACAATGATAATCCCTATTACATATTGAAAGGATTGACCCTAAGTCGAAAGACTTCCAGCAGTGGATGTGGTTTTTCCAAGAACAACAAAAGGAGAGAAAGAAATCTAAGAGATATGATAGTCCTACTCCCAGATGGACACCCAGAGGTCCTCCTCCTCCACCTCCCAGTGCAGGAGCCTCTGGCAATTTATCTGCTAATCCACTGCTCCATCTGCAAAATCTGCTCCTTCTCAGCCTCATTCAAGAAAAGTTCTCAAAGCCACCAAGACAAATCATATACTGGTACTCAAAAGGCATGATACTAAGGTTAAAGAGCAAGTAAAGGGAGTTGTATATCAAAAGCCAACATTTTCACCTCCTCCTTCTCCCAAAAAAAAAGGTTTCTCCTGCTATACCAGTTCATGTTGCTAAGGATGTTGCAAAAGGTAAAAAGAACCATTTTCTCTGAAAAATCCAGTAAAAAGTTTGCTGAGTTTACTCCTCCACCATTCTTTAGTTATTCCAAGAAGTTAAAGATACAGCTGAAAGTTTATTAGATTTAATCTATCTAAGTTTAAAACTTGTGAAGCCAATAGATACATACATCTAAAAATGTGTATGAAAGCCAAGAGTTAGATCCTGATTTCAGGATGGCTCGATTTCTAGAACTTGTTGGATCAGCCCAGATAAAGAAAGCTAAGGCTGAAGGAAAGGACTCTGCAGGTCTTTCTATAATGTCAAAGTTCAGAATGAAGGAACTCGATAAAAATCCAGGTTAGTCCTGAAGTTTTTGACCCTTCTAAATATATGGAAAAGCAACCAGAAGCAGTTGTTCCAAGGGCTGCATAACTGAAGATTATTTGTGCAAGAGTTGAAGATGTCAAAAAAAAAAGCCATTGATCCCTTTGCGGAAAGTTTCTTTTGTTCCTAGCTCTTCTGACCCTAAACCAGATTCTGAAGATCCTTAATTTTGTTTGACTATTTTTTATCTGACTGTTTGATAATTGCTAGTTAATTGTTATCTATTTCATGTATTGTTGTATATTGCTCTATATGCTAGTTTCTGTGTTTTAGTTTTTGAGAAGACTTAACTCAAATAGGGGGAGATTGTTTGTACCCTAATTTGATTTGAGTTTAGTCTTCTCCTTTGTCCCTTGACCCAAGAAATATCTATGGTCAATGGTTAGTGGTCTAGTTGTAGAGTCCTCGCTTTTCCAGATGAAGAATTTGGTTAAGTAGTTTGTTCGTTCGACTATGGTCGAACGCCGCTCGACTATCGTCGACTAACTGTTCGACGATCGTCTATCAGTTGCTCGACGTTCTGTCTGCGAGGATAGTTCGACTATCTTTGATAGTTCGACTATCTGTGTGCTGTGATAGTTTTTTCGACTATCTGTTGATAGTTCGACTTTCTGTTTGTTTGATAGTTCGACTATCTGCTTGGATAGTTCAACTATCTGATAGCTCGACTATCTGTTTGATAGGTCGACTATCCCGCGTTGTTTGATAGTTCGACTATCTGTTGATAGATCGACTATCTGCTTTTCTTCTCTGAAGTTCGACTATCTGCTGATAGGTCGACTATCTGTTTTTCCCTTGGTAGTTCGACTATCTGCCTTGATAGTTCAACAACTATCTGATAGCTCGACTATCTGTTGAATAGTTCGACTATCTGTTCTGCGTTGATAGTTCGACTATCAGTTGATAGGTCGACTATCGGTTTTGCTTTGATAGTTCGACTATCTGTTGATAGGTCGACTATCTGATAGTTCAACTATCTCCTGATAGTGACTATCTGTTGTGATAGCTCGACTATCTCCTTTGATAGTTCGACTATCTGGATCGTTCGACTATCTGCCCCGATAGTCGACGATCTCCGTGCGTCGGTCGACGATCTCCGAGGGTCGTTCGACGTTTTCTGTTTTGCCTTTTATTTTTGTAATTTATTTATTCTATTTAATTAATTAATACATTAATCTGGCATTTTATTTCAGTTGTTTTATGATAATATTTCCAGGCAATATCGCTCCATCTTTTTTGCCTGAGTCAAATCTTTTCAGATAAAGTTTGTTTGTCTTATTAGTTGACAGTGTATTTTTACTTTATCTGCTATCAGTCCTTTATAGCCGTTAGACTGAAAAGTCTTCTTTTCTGTTATAAAGAGTTTGTCTCTGATGTGATTTTATTTAGTACCTGTATTATCAGATTGCTTCCTGCAGCTTCCTTGAAAAAGGTTTATAAAATACTATTTATAGAATATATTTGATGCTGCAGAGTTGTTTTATCTTTGTGATATTTGCAGCCCAGGTTTTCAAGTTTTCAGAAGAAGACAACAGTTCAAATTGAAAAGAGCCGTTGCTTGTTGCTGCTATAAAAGGAATCCTTGGAGAAGGATTTTAGCTAGCTAACCAATTATTCTAAAAGCATTTCAAGCTTTCATCAAGACCAAGTTCACTGCTCTCAGCAATATTCATTCAACAACGAGAAGTGTTAAGCTCTTCTGCTCTTCTTCAACCTGAGTTCTCTCTGCTTCCAGGAAGTTCAGACTCAGAGCTCTTATAAGACGAAGAAGAAGATAGCTGCTAGAAGATTCTATTTTATATTTTATATCTTCTTGTAGTTTTTCCTTCAGCTTTTACTGAAGAGTTTCTGCCTGCACTGAAGCAACTTCACCTGGACATTCTTTGAGCCAGGGGGAGCCTTGATTGTCTTTTGAGCTTTCTAGCTCAGTGCAAGTCTTTGTGCTTCTCTAATCTATTGTAAAATAGAGAAGTTTTTACTTTTTAACCTTCTTTCCCCTCCTGTACAGGGTTATTACTCCCTTCAAAAGTATCCCTTTGGCAGGGCACCTGATCAAAAACCTGTGTTTGGTTTTTAGACACCTGATCAAGTCTAAAGGGTTTCTAGATCTACCTGAAGCAGATCTTGTAGTGCAGGGCACCTGATCAAAAACCGTAGTGGATTCCTACCTTGTTGGTAGAAGAGTGGACGTACCCAAGTTGTTTGGGAAAACCACTATAAATTCCGTGTTCGTCTGGCTTGCTTAATTTAATTCCTGCATTGTGGCTGTGATTAGATATAACTAGGTTTGCTAGGTGCTGATTAGGTTTTCCAAGCCTTAACTGTAATTTACAGTTAGCCTGTATTTGTGCACAACACTTGTGTTAGGCTTTAGGGTTATCTCCTTATCTATAATCTTTCATTCCAGCATTTCACTCCAAGGGAGTTGGGTAGACTATTAAGTGTTGTCTAGTGCAAAATTTGATAACTCTATTCACCCCCCCTCTAGAGTAGTATCTATCCCTTCACTTTCAACAACGCCTTTTGCAACACTGGCTATGGCATTGAGTGAGCTAACCTCACTCAATGCCAAAACAGCTATGGCGTTGAGTGAGGTTCACTCCCTCAATGCCTTCAGCAAAACAGCCTGTGGCGTTGAGTGACTAACCTCACTCAACGCCAAAACAACTATGGCGTTGATGAGTGAGGTCCATTCCCTCAATGCCTTTAGCAAAACAGGCTGTGGCTTTGAGTGAGCTAACCTCACTCAATGCCAAAAAAGCTATGGCGTTATAGTGAGGTCCACTCCCTCAACTCCTTAGCACTTTGCCACAAAGGACCAACAACTGTGGCGTTGAGTGAGTCCTCCTCTCTCAACGCCAAAATAGCTTTGGCAGTGAGTGAGGGAGTCATTCAACGCCAAAGTACTTAGCCGCAAAAACAGACTGACAGCGTTGAGTGAGTCCCCTCTCTCAACACCAAAACATCTTTGGCGTTGAGTAGGGTCGACTTACTTACCAACGCCAAAGTACTTTGCTGCAAAAAAAAAAAAAACTACGGCGTTGTGTGTGTCCACAGCTTTCAACAATTAAAATAGCTTTGGCGTTGAGTGAGGTCGACTCACTCCAACGCCAAAGTACTTAGCCTGCAAAAAACAGATCAAGGGGCAATGGCGTTGAGTGTGTGCACCACACTCAACGCCAAGTCCCAGCAGACCCGGCATTGAGTGTGTGCACCACACTCAATACCAAGTCCAAGCAGAACCCGCGTTGATGTGTGCACTACCCTCAACGCCAAGCCTGAATTCTCCAACGCTAAATCCAGCAAGTCTAAGCACAGGGAAGGCTTCTACTACAGCCACTACACAGGCAAGCACACATACACCCCAACCCGAGCCTAAGCAAGATAGGTTTGCATAAAAAAATTAAACTATAGCTTTTTCTCCTCTACCCGGCTACAACTACTGCACAGGAAAAATATCAAACACAACCCTCAACCCTCACTCATACCGAGTACAAGTCCTCCTCTACTAACTGTTGGAGGAGAATAAAAAGAAAGGGCTGCGGCTAGAGTACCACTGAAAAGGAAACTCATATCAGGTATGTTGAACATAAATCGAAGCCGAAGAACGAGCAATGGTTGCTACCTAGGGCTAACAGTGTAACAAGGAGATAGACAAAAAGAATAACACACGACAATGGCAAGAATATACCACTTGCCTCAAATTTCCGGCGAAGCTCGGTCGGCCTCCTTTACTCTCACTCCGTACCAGCAACAGCAACACCTAAAGCAGAAATCTGGGGCTTTAATGGCGGAAACAGACAACCTTAGAAAATCGAGACCGCTAGAAAAACCACGAAAACTAAATTTCTTACCGTAGGAATGCAGGTCTTTACGAGAGCAATCCAAATCCGCTTTCGGAATTGAATTCCATCCACAAACGCTCCCGGAATCGGCGTCCGAAGGGAGCAGGTTCGGCCTGCGCGAACGAGGCGCAGACGGGTTCAGCTTCTTCGGGAAGATGAACAGGAGTGGTTTCTCTTAACCCTAAACTATCCTATAAATAACACCTTTATTAATGTTAAAAAGCTAATTAATTAAATATAATATTAATGAACACCACAGTAACCGCCCAGCACCTGCACCCTTTCAAAATAATTATTAATATAAATATTTATAAATACTTTTATTTTTCATAAAATACAAAATGACGCGAAAACCGAACATCCTCGGAATTCAACGAAATTCGTACCGTAGCTAAATATCCATGCTACGAACACAACGACGAAGTCGAAATTAACTTTCGACAAACAGAACTCGAGTTAAACCCACCCGAAGCCAAAACACAAGCATCCCCCGAGAGGCCACACCGGGTCACCCAAAACGACCCGGCTTACTAGGGAGATCTTGCCAATAGACTACAAAATAGGCCACTCAGTTTTTAAGGAGTTAAGACCACACTTCCACAGATTGCACAATCCAAAAAAAATGCATCGACGTAACACCAAGCAAGATTAAATAATCGCAGAAAATCGGGCGTTACAGTCACTCCCCCTAAAAGAAAGTTTCGTCCCGAAACTTTACGCACAACACTTCTACTATCGAAGAAAAGTAACAAGCCAAAACATTATAAGAAGAAAACATACCAAACAAATCTGGGAAACATTTGAGGGTGAGCCTCCCTTATAGCCGACTCTAACTCCCAAGTCGCGCTTCCAAATCCCGATACTTCCATAGAACTTTGACCATCGGGATGGACTTCCTTCACAGCACCGATCTTGGAGTATCCAAAATGCGGACTGACACATCACAAAAGAGGGATTAGGCTCCAAACTTGGGCACAACATCCAAGACTTGCTCACTGCTGCGCACACACTTCCGCAATTGGCTTACATGAAATACATTATGAACACCTGGGACGTTTGCTGGCAAATCCAACTATTATAAGCTGACACGCCAATCCGTTCAACGATCTTAAACGGGCCCACATACCTCGGGTCCAATTTCTGGTTCTTACCAAACCTCTTGACTCCAAGCATCGAGAAAACCTTAAGAAATACAAAGTCCCCTACAGAAAACTCCAAGTCCGACCTATGCCGATTGGCATTCTTTTCATATCTCTCCTGAGCTATACGAAGCTTTTCTCGAATAAGCTTCACCACGACTTCGAACTCCTCGAGTGCATCCGGACCAAACAAGGGTCTCTCACCCGCCTCAGCCCAAAACAGGGGGTTCTGCAGCGCCTCCCATACAAAGCTTCAACGGAGCCATTTGCAAACTTTCTTTATAACTGTTTTGTGTATGCAAACTCCATAAGTCGAAACCGCTCATCCCACGCTCCACCGTGGTCTAGAATGTAGCATCTGATCATATCCTCAACTATCTGGTTCACCTGCTCTGTCTGCCCATTGGTCTGTGGGTGGTAAGCAGTAGAATACCTCAGATAAGTAACCAAACCCTCCTGCAGACTCTGCCAAAAACGAGAAGTAAACTAGGAGTCTCGATCAGAAATGATGCTAACAGGCACACCGTGCAATCTGATGACCTCATTCAAGTACAACTCTGCTATCTTCTTCATCGGATAGTCAATCTTATACGGCACGAAGTGAGCACACTTCGTAAGTCTATCCACTATAACCCAAACTGAATCAAATCCCCTTGGAGATTTCGGTAAGCCCGTGATGAAGTCCATAGAAATACTTTCCACTTCCAAGTCGGGATCTCTAACGGAGTCAACTTGCCACCAGGCCTTCCGTGATCGGCCTTCACACGCTTGCAAGTGTGGCACTCTGCAATAAATCGGGCTATATCACCTTTCATGCCAGACCACCAGGCAATTTGCTTTAAGTCACGATACATCTTCGTAGATCCTGGATGGTAGGCAACGCTGGATCCATGAGCCTCTCTACAAACCATACCCATAATGTCCCCAACCACGGGGATGCAAAATCTACTGCGGTACTTCAAAGTACCCACATCATCGATAAAAAAATCTTGCAACTCCCCCCTCTCAGTCCAGGAGTATAAGTGCAGAAGGTCCGGATCATCCTTCTAGTGCAACCTAGTAAGAGAAATCCAAGATGGCTCTGCCACGTCCAAACTGCTCTACATGTCACAGCATCCCATCGAGATATCCATAAGGAAGAACTCTTCCACTAAACGATCGGCGGAGAGATTAAAGATCTTCCACGTCTTCCGGCTCAGGGCATCAACCAGCACATTGGCCTTGCCTGGATGATACTGGATCTCTACATCATAATCAGCCATATACTCTAGCCACCGCCGATGGCACAGATTCAACTCCTTTTGCGTGAACACGTACTTCAGACTCTTATGATCAGTGAAGATCTTGCACTAAGCCCTATAAAGTAGGTGCCTCCACAACTTCAACGCATAAATCACCGCTGCAAACTCAAGGTCATGCGTAGGGTAATTTCTCTCCTGAGTCTTTAATTGCCTTGACCCATACACAATCACTTTTCTAACTTACATCAACACGCAACCTAGACCAACATGCGAATCATCCACGTACACATCATGTAACATCCCATTTCCGGCTAGACCCCTAGAGGTGGTTTTGTCATAACAGAATCTTGGGAAACCCAGGAATTGAAGATTATTGACAAAAATTTCGAGTCAAGGGGTGGTCACGCCCGTAACAGACCAGTCACGCTCGTGACCTAGGGTGTGACCCCTTCGACGATCGTCGACCTCAGGAAGACGATCGTCGAGCTCAGAAATATGTCATCATGGGCCTGACACGCCCGTGACCAGTCCGTCACGCCCGTGACCTTGGAATGGAGTTGAGTGATCTAAGCTTACTCAACGCCGTGGGCTGGATGGCGTTGAGTGAGCTTAGCTCACTCAAATCCATCAGCTGGATGGCGTTGAGTGAGCTTAGCTCACTCAAAGCCATAAGCGGGATGGCGTTGAGTGAGCTTATCTCACTCAAGCCATAATCGGGATGGCGTTGAGTGAGCTTAGCTAACTCAAAGCCATAAGCGGGATGTCGTTGAGTGAGCTTAGCTCACTCAAAGCCATAAGAGGGATGGCGTTGAGTGAGCTTAGCTCACTCAAAGCCATAAGCAGGATGGCGTTGAGTGAGCTTAGCTCACTCAAAGCCATAATCGGGATGGCGTTGAGTGAGCTTACCTCACTCAAAGCCATAAGCGGGATGGCGTTGAGTGAGCTTAGCTCACTCAAAGCCATAATCGGGATGGCGTTGAGTGAGCTTACCTCACTCAGAGCCATAAGCGGGATGGCGTTGAGTGAGCTTAGCTCACTCAAAGCCATAAGCGGGATGGCGTTGAGTTAGTTTAGCTCACTCAAAGCCATTATCGGGATGGCGTTGAGTGAGCTTAGCTCACTCAAAGCCATAAGTCGGATGGCATTGAGTGACCTTAGCTCACTCAAAGCCATAAGCAGGATGGCGTTGAGTGAGCTTAGCTCACTCAAAGCCATAATTGGGATGGCGTTGAGTGAGCTTAGCTCACTCAAAGCCATAAGCGGGATGGCGTTGAGTGAGCTAATCTCACTCAAAGCCATAAGAGGGATGGCGTTGAGTGAGCTTATCTCACTCAAAGCCATAAGCTGGATGGAGTTGAGTGAGCTTACCTCACTCAACGCCATAGTCATGAATGGCGTTGAGTGAGCAGAGCTTACTAAACGCCGTTGCCTGACTGTGTTGAGTGAGCTGAGCTCACGCAACGCCATTATACTTAGACTTTTTTCTGGCATTTTTATTTCTAGCTGGGTGCTGGTTCAGCTGAACCGGGCCGGCCTGTGGGTTAGCCGTTTTCTCCAATAAGACCTGATAAGTCTTATTTTAATTAAGTTGACCGGTCAGGCTGTGCCACGTGGACTGTTAGCTTTGCAGAAGGACGGTTGCAGCCATGGCCGAAAGCTTGCATCCACGGCTATCAATGGCATTGGATGCCATGGCTTTCCCTCTTCCCCTGAAAACAACTGGATTCAACTCCTCTCAGGGAGAGCAGGAGTTTCCAGCCCTCCTCCAGCTGTCACAGAGCTGTTTTAGCTCCCCTCCATCATGGCCGAGCCAAGCTATTATGGGCCATTAATGGCCACCAGCTTTTGGTCATTCCCCCTCCTTGTCCAAGCTTTTAAACACCTTCAGAGGCCCAAGGGGAGTTTTTCCCAGATATTACCCGAAGTTTTCGAGCCTCCCCTTACTGTTGAGGAATTTCCGGCGACGCCACAACCGCGCAAATGGCTTCCCGACGGTCTACACGCCTCCAGCCCGCGAACAAGGTCCTCCTCTACTCCTTATTCTATGGGTAGATCTTAGAAATTACTTAGGAGAGATATCGAGATCAAAGGAGCAAGATTGAGTGAGCTTTTCCATGTTTTTCAAAAATTTCATGGTGGTGGGTTCGCCGGAAATAGCCTCTCCGGCGGCCGTGCCGGCGCCCGACGATAGCCCTCACCTCAACAGAGGAGGTGGTGGTGGTGGCCGGCCAGGGAGATGGCTGGGTGGCCAGGAAATGGCTTTAGAAAAGCTAAAGGTTTCAAGCTTTTTTTTAGGTTGCTGGTTCGGGCTAAAGAAGAAGATGAACAGTAGCATTTTATTATATTATATATTGTATAATTAGGAATTAATTCCCTTTACTGTGCACTAGGTTTAAACTAAAAGTTATTGCCCGTAGGTGCTGAAACATAAATAGTGGTCAACATAGAAAATGTAGCCCTTGAAGTCCAGTTTAATTCAAAATTTATTTCACTCGATTTGGAGTTCTGGTTAGACCACAGCTCACTTTTTGGTGAGGTCTATCCATAGGGATGTCTTGACCTTAGAAATATTCCCCACTCAAATCCAGTCATCAAAATGACTTGAAATTTGGGGTGTGGCATAATCTTACCTATATCTAAGTGCTATCCAAAAATTAGGATTTTTGGAAAATATTTTTCATAGTTTTTAGAAAAATTCAATAATCCTAGCATAATTTAATTAGATAGCTAAATGACTTCCACACCCTCCCAAATTTTGGTGAGTGGTCCCTGGGTTTATCATAAGGTTCTGGTAAAAATTTCATCTTATTTGGAGATGTTTTGATTAAGTTTTTATCCAACCCTAGGTTGGTCCTTATAGGATAATTTAGGATCAAACACCCCCTTGGTATTTGGGTGGTCATATCACCTCAACAGAGGCTGATATTTTGGTCACTGGCTTTTCAGGGCATGACACACCCTCCAAGGGAGTTTGGAGAGACTTGGGTAGGGTGGCCCTAGAACCCTAGGGTAGGTCCCTTAATGGGGACTTGGTGAGTTGTGAAGGTCATGGGGTCAAATGACCTTGGACTGACTTGAAATTTGGTGGAGAGGACCAAAGGGCCATGAAAGTTTTCCGGACAAAATTTTAGGGTATTTGGAGACAGCTAGGCCACCTAAAATCCTAACCCTATTTTAGGTCACCAACCTTAATTTGAATTATTAAGCTATCAACTTAACTTCGAATCAAGTAAAATTGGAGTAGGGTGATTTTCTAATCTAAATTGCCATGTTATAATTTTGTTGAGATTTTTGGGTTAATTTATACAGTACTTCATTTACAACCCTAATTGTGCCCTAGTTATTTATTTTGATGATTCTGGAATTTCTGTTCACTGGAATGTTATGAAATCTTGGCTTAGGGCATATTATAGCATGTTATACCTGCTGTATTTTTCTTGGAAGTTTTATATGATTATTTTTGGTACTTGCTTCTTTAATGTACTAATTGTGATATGTAGTCAAAAAATACAATTAATGTCCAGTTACTAATTGTAAAATTATGAAATTTTGTCAGTGGGTGTTTAAAACCATGTTAGTCACCCTGTAATTTTATCTAAAATTTTAGATGATTATAAATAGTATCTCCTTCCCTAAGCTGGGAAAATTAGCATTTTACATTAAAATAGATTCAGAGCCCAAATATTAGAGAAAAATTATGGGACTTGGTTTCTGCTGCTTTTAGATCACCATAAAGCTTATATAATTTTCTTGGGATTTTTGGATACATATTTACATTACTTCCTTCATAATATATTAGAAATGGCCTAAGATGGTAAATTAGGAAATATAGGCCTAAACACCTCTGGAATTTCTCAAAACTTGGAATTACTTTTTAAATGTCTCATAGGATTTTTACTGATTTTATGATGATTTATTGTCTGCTCATTAGTGCACTTCATGTTCATACTAGGGCATTTGGAAGCTTAGAATAAATAAATGAAATGCCCGATAAATAGGAAAATTTGGAAATCTTGGTCTTAGCTATATTATGTCACGATAGACCTTCAGTAAATATTATAGGAGATTCGGAAGACAATTTGGAGTACCTCCCCTTATACTCCTCACGTATCTTAGGATGGTCTGCATATAGTAAAACCACGGAAACTGAACTCGAGCGGATAATGAACTTTGGGAGATGGAATTTTGGTAGTTGCTGGTTGGTTAGGGCAAGTTAAGTTTATGTTCATTACTGTAGGTCAGGATAAGTAGAGTGTGAGATTAGTTAGGGTTAAGTGGCGTACGGGAACGACGAAAGATCGTCTACCCCGGGAAGGAGAGAAAGAGTCTTAATACTCTAGGGCTAGATCTAATGTAACTTAAAAGTGGATTGGGTAATGGGTATCAAACAATAACAATAAGTGCCTTACGAAAGTGAATGGTGGGCTTCAGCTACCATCATAGTTCCTAGTGCCCTTTGAAAGCCCTTCACGGGGAATACTGGGGGCAGTCCTGAGCTAACGTAAACCATAGGAATAATAAATTTAAGAGCAACTAGTATAACTAGGGTTGCATGTACACACACCACGGTAGCTAGGAAGGTAGAATAAGTTGCTTTGGTTGCCATTCGGACGGTAGCTCTGAAGGTTGATGCACGGACGGGACAGTCCAGGGAGCCGAGGGCTCAAGGGTTGGAGTACAAAATAAAGGTGGTGGGTCTTCGATATTGATTGTCGTTCACACTGACGTCGGTACTTTTACTCGGCGGTGTGGGACACTTAGCAAAAGAAAGTCTGGTGGATATAGCCAGCACTAGTACGCGGATAGTCTAGGTTGTGTTCTTCTAGGGGCGTACGGAAGGGCTAGGCCTGGTAGTGTGGATACCCGCCTAGGAGTGGGGGGCCCGACCCACTGTCTCCGTTTGCCACTACGGAGGTTCCTGGGAGTGATGCTAGCTGCCCGAATAGGGGGAACTAAAGGTCTGTGCGCATAGAGTCGTGTGCGTGTGTTGCACTTGCATGAATCATGGCATAGCATATCACTACACTCATATTTGCATACAACCGACACCCCAACGTATAAATCGGTATGGGACTTTTTATACGATGGGAGCCTTGCAGAAGACCCCTTAACTTATAAGTTTGTATGGGCATTCATATAAGTTAAGGTTACTTACTTCTTTATTTTTGTTCTCTGTCTGACTTCTTATATATCTACCACTTATTACATATTTTCTTTATTACTTACTGCCGTAGAATTTCTAGTTGTACTTTGTTATAGTTAGTTGTTAAAATAACTCCCCTGTCATCTGCTTGATTATTCTCCACCTTTGTAGCTTCCCTTTCCTCCTCTCCACTCGGTGCTTAGGAGCCGTGGGGGGGGGGGGGGAGGGGTAGGGGATGATAGGGCTTAGTCTTTATGACCAATGGTTTTCGAACCACAACATTACAGGAGCTCCGGATGGGAGACATGGACCAGCAGTCCAGGAACCAGCACCAGCGGAGTATGGTGCGCATGGAGGTGGGTCAGTCTAGCACCGGTGCACCTGGGACTAGCTCCGTGAGTGATTAGTACCTTTATAGTTCTGCGATGAGTGATTTGTAGTGAGGACTCTGATGTACCAGGCTCGATCCCGTTTATCTATGTTTCATCTGAACCGTATCTTGCAGTACTTCTATTATCTATTTTCTGTTATTATCTACTGATGGACTGGATGTGATTTCACTTTTATACCTACTTCTCTGGACTTGTTTACATTTATGTGTAATTACTTCTCTCTCTTGTGATCAAAAAGGGCTGGCAGAATTGGCGTTTTGTAGTGGCGGCCTTCCCGTGAGTCGGTGCCACCGCAAAGCGGCAGTTCTGGGCTAAGACCCCGGTGTCGAGAAAAGAAAAAAAGGGGGTCTTACACATCATACTCCACACCCTCAGTATGTTGGGTCAGAACGGGAGCAGTGCACAATCTGTTCTTTAGCTCCAGGAAGGCTTCTTCGCACTTCTCGCTCCAAACAAAGGCCGCGTTCTTCTGAGTCAACCTGGTCAAAGGTGCAGCCAGGGTAGAGAAACCCTCCACGAACCTCCTGTAGTAGCCGGCAAACCCTAGGAAGCTTCTGATCTCCTTGGGCGTGCCCGGCATGCTCCAATCCATCACTGCTGCGATCTTTTCTCGGTCGACCGAGATCCCATCCTTGTTCACCACGTGGCCCAGAAACAAGACCTGAGGAAACAAAAAATCGCACTTGCTCAACTTGGCGAATAACTTGTGATTCCTCAACTCCGATAGAACCAAACACAGATGCTGCTCATGCTCCTCAGCGCTGCGAGAATAGACCAACACATCATCGATGAAAACCACAACGAACTTATCTAGGAAATCCTTGAACACTCGGTTCATCATATCCATGAAAGCTGATGGTGCGTTGGTTAGACCAAACGACATCACCAAGAACTCAAAATGTCCGTGCCTCGATCTGAACGCAGTCCGTTGAATATCTGCCTCACGGATCCTGAGCTGATGATAGCCAGAACGAAGATCGATCTTGGAGAACACCGTGCTACCACACAACTGATCAAATAAGTCATCGATCCTCGACAGAGAGTACCTGCTCTTAATAGTAACTTTGTTCAACTCCCTGTAGTCGATGCAAAGCCGCATCGACCCATCTTTCTTATTCACAAACAAAATAGGAGCACCCAAAGGCCACGAACTCTGCCTGATAAATCCTTTCGCCAATAACTCATCCAACTGGACTCACAACTCCTCTAACTCACGAGGGGCCATTCGGTACGGCGCCTTAGCAATAGGACGCGTACCCGTTCCAAATCAATCACAAACTCAATATCCCAATCAGGAGGAAAGACCAGGAAGGTCATCAGGAAAAACATCAGCGAAACCACAAACAATGGGAATCTCCTCTAAGCGCGGTACACTAACAGTAGTCCCAACCACCAATACTAAACAAGCAAAACAATCAGAAAGAAACAACTTCTGAGCACATACTGCAGAAATGACAGGAGAATCTTGGCACGGATCAGCATACACGCTTCCCGGCTGACCATTGTACTTGATGAAGTCCAAGCGCTTCCCTTGGCACTGAACAACCGCATCATACTTAGACAACCAGTCCATGCCCAGAATAACATCGAAGTCATCCAGATCAATAATCTTCAAGTCTGCCTTCGCAAGAAAGTCCCCCAACAAAACAGGGCAATCTAGAATGCCCAAATCTGAAAACACAGATTCACCAGAAGGGAACTTGACACGGAAGGTATCACGAACTCGATCTAGAGTGAACCGATGTCACTCCACAAAGGCTCTAGCCACAAATGAGTGGGTTGCGCCGAAGTCGAACAGAACACGCGCTCAGCGGTTCTTCACCTTAAATTTTCCTATAGGAGTATATACAACTAAGGAACTACCAAAACAAAATTGTAACCATTCTAGTAAATAAAACATTCAAGCTGGAAAAACAACTAACCTGAGATGACCTGAGTCGAAGCTTGAGCCTCCTCGGAAGAGATCATTTTCAGCTTTCCTTTGCCCTTGTCCACACGCTGAGGCGGAGGTAGTGCCTGAAGTGGAACTACATGAAGAGAAGAATGGACCTGAGGACACCTAGACTTGATGTGACCCTTCTGCCCACACTCATAGCAAACTTTATACTTGGACCAGCACTGGGCAGCATCATGCCCGGGTCGCTTGCAAACAGAATAGGAAACATCCCTCCTAGGAGCACCCTGAATAGCGTGAACTTGCTTCTTCTTTTGAGTTACTGCCTTTTTGAAACACTACTAGACAGGGTGGCCTGACCGGCCACAAAAGCTACACACCACCTTGCTCTTCTTTCCCGAAGCAGTACCGGGTACCTGGGGTTTCTTCTTCTCGACATACTTCCTCTTGTCCTTCCTCATTTGCTGGCCTCTGCTCTTTGCGGTCTCGATAGCCTCCACCTTCGGAGCAGCCTCCACGACCCCTGCATAAGTCTCTTATCCATAAGCACTGGTCAACTGCTGCACCTCGCTCCTCAAGCCACCAAGAAATCGCTTGACTCGATCAGCCTCAACACTCACCAACCCAGAAGCAAACCGGCTTAACTTGCTGAACTCTATCTCATACTCATCGACCATGAGTTGCCTTTGCTTCAGGTGGAGGAAGTCATTCATAAGACGGTCACGCTCGACCGAAGGCAAGAACTTCCTCAGCAGCATTTCCTTGAATACATCCCAAGAGCAACCGGCTACCAAGCTCTCCTTTTCTCTAAGCCACCAACTCTTAGCCAAACCCTTGAGCTGATAGGTGGCTATCATCACTCTCTGATCATCTGCAATACCGCAGTACGAGAACATCTCCTCCATGAAGATCAGCCAATCGTCTATGACCATGAAATCTTCCTTCCCATCATAAGTAGGAGGTCTAAGTCTCTGAAACTGTGAGATAAATTCAATCTCCGCTGGCACCACCACTGGAGGTCTCAGGGGTGCAGGAGGAGGAGGAACAACTAACCCCTCTACAGGGCCTTGCACTCCCTGAGTTTGTCCTGCCATAACTGCCACCAGAGACTGGATCTGGTCCTGCATCACCACTATCTGCCTGCTCAAGAAAACGCTACTCGGCGGCAGGATCTCGATCACTGCATCGTTCTACGCTCCCGATGACTCACCCTCAGATAGGGGGGGTCGATCTAGTCAAAGGGCATCTCGCCATCCTAAAATCATAACAACATTAGTCAGATCCTTGAACAACAGCTGCAACTAACTACAAGTACAGACAATAGATACATAAATATGAACTTAAAGCTGCTAAACATGCTCTGGGAGTTTATCTTTACAAGAATTGATGTTATGCCCTAACCTAGGATTGTTAACCACCACCATACTAACTCTTTTTCCTAGATCGGGATTGCATGACTTTATATTATTTTTGAATCGAAAACTTATGTGTGTACATATGTCATCCTGCCAGTCTTTAGCTTGACACGTTATGCTTATGCAATGTTATGTTATGCATGTTCGTGCTATGCATTCTAAAAAAAAGCCCTAATGCATGTTATGCATCCCATACTACATAGCATCCTCATGCAACAAAAAAGAAAACGAGCTAGTTGAAGCCATGTTGTGAGGTTATGCATCCCATACTACATAACCCTCACATGTTGCCCCTATGGTGGATCCATATACGAACACATATTATGCATCCCATACTACATAATATGCCCTGTATACTTCATGTTAAGCTATGAGTGTAGTGTTCGTGCTTTTGCCAAGACGTGCTGATGACATATCGGTGTGTGAATGACCTGATGCTGAACTACTAATGCAATCAAAAGGGAAGGTTGCCCGACTAACTTGTAAGCAACCTCCCTCTGATACCAACAGTCACAACCCGCATTTTCTCTGAGGAAAAAAAGATTATTAGAGTAGGAGAAAACACGTGTCATGATGCCACATCGAGCAGGGGATAACTGGCGACGCTCAGGAAAACCACTATAAACTATACATTATGAAAATTTAAGAGTTATATGATTAGAAAAATCAGTTATATTTTAGAGGCTGTATCCCTCGGCTCAGTGGATCATCTAGTCCACAGTTTGAAAACTATACTTATACGCTGCGGAAAATACTTAAATCGGGTTTGACATCCTAAAAGAGTGCATAAGTGCCCCTAGAGGACAACTTATACTATGCAGGACCCTACATTTAATTTATACTATATATAAGAAAATGATCTTTTACGTTATTTGGAAAATAGTGGTTGATTTTTATAAAACATGCTGATCATGAGATATACTTATAATAGTGTTTTTAGGTTTAAAAGTAACTAGCAACCTAGCATAAATCATCCCACAGCAAGTAGACTAATTCCAGAAAAGGTAGAAGCTAAAAGATAACATATCTAGTATCAAGGTAAAACTACCAGTGGGCGCCAACAAACTGACACGAACCTAATGACAAGTATGTATGTCTGTAAGAAAGAAGTGCAAAACTACCTCACAAGACCAAGGAACTGGTCTCAACAGTACGAGAGACAACCAGCAACAGCACAGAAAAACTAGTCGCCTAATCGGCTACTAACCCGAACCTGAGGCATTCAAAGAAGAAAAGAATACCTCAACAAGCTAAACAAGTAAGCTGTATGGAAATGTTAAGTTTAAAGGTAAGCAAGAAGAGTAAGTAAACTGAAACAAGCACCACTGTCCAAGGGAAGACAAAAAAGAAAAGCACTAAGTGCGAGCAAACAACAATAACCCTGCCCAAAAATAAATCCTGCAGAGTTTACCAGGCTACCATGAGCCCAAACATTACAAATTTACAAAGGAAGAAACGTCTAACACCCTAAGCTGTGAGAGATGGTAGTAGCAAAAACAACGCGGATTCGGGTTCGAGGCAAACTCAGTCCCCCAACCACCATTTCCAAGAAACAAAGCTCAGGGGTCTACATGTGAAAGCACTAGGGACGTCCCACCCCCTTGCCCAGCCCGTACCTGGAGCAAGATAGAAGAAAAAGGTTGGCCTCAGCTAAATTACACAACACCTCCCCCATTAAGAGCTTCAAACCACCACTACTAACCACGACCAACGATTCGGCCTTTGGAAAAACATAGCCGACAAGGAACCTCAAAACCAAAGGAAATTCACTCGGGAGAGAAAAATCAAGGTAAGGGAAAAGCGTTGAGATGACACAACACTGTATGGCGTTGAGTGAGCCCCACTCACTCAACGCCTTAACAGACAGTGGCGTTGAGTGAGCTAACCTTACTCAATTCATAAACAGCTATGGCATTGAGTGAGGTTCACTCACTCAACGCCTTCTGCAACACTGGCTGTGGCGTTGAGTGAGCTAACCTCACTCAATGCCAAAATAGCTATGGCATTGAGTGAGGTCCACTCCCTCAATGCCTTCAACAAAACAGGTTGTGGAGTTGCGTGAGCTAACCTCACTCAACGCCAAAACATCTATGACGTTGAGTGAGGTCCACTCCCTCAACGCCTTCAGCAAAACAGGCTGCGGCGTTGAGTGAGCTAACCTCACTCAACGCCAAAACAGCTATGGTGTTGAGTGAGGTCCACTCACTCAACGCCTTCAGCAAAACAGGTTGTGGCGTTGAGTGAGCTAACCTCACTCAACGCCAAAATAGCTATGGCGTTGAGTGAGGTCCACTCCCTCAACGCCTTCAGCAAAACAGGCTGTGGCGTTGAGTGAGCTAACCTCACTCAACGCCAAAACAGTTATGGCATTGAGTGAGGTCCACTCCCTCAACGCCTTAGCACTTTGCCGCAAAGACCAACTGTGGCGTTGAGTGAGTCCACCTCTCTCAACGCCAAAATAGCTTTGGCATTTAGTGTGGTCGACTCACTCAACGCCAAAGTACTTAGCCGCAAAAACAGAATGCGCCGTTGAGTGAGTCCCCCTCTCTCAACGCCAAAATAGCTTTGGCGTTGAGTGAGGTCGATTCACTCAATGCCAAAGTACTTAGCTGTAAAAACAAATTGCGGCGTTGAGTGTGTACACCACTCTCAACGATAAAAACAGCTTTGGCATTGAGTGAGGTCGACTCACTAACCGCCAAAGTACTTAGCTGCAAAAATAGATCAAGGGGCAATGGCATTGAGTGTGTGCACCACACTCAATGCCAAGTCCCAGTAGACCCGCGTTGAGTGTGTGCACCACACTCAACGCCAAGTCCAAGCAGACCCGGCATTGAGTGTGTGCACCACACTCAATGCCAAGCCCTGAATTCTCCAACGCTAACTACAGCAAGTCTAAGCACAGGGAAGGCTTCTACTACAGCCACTACACAAGCAAGAACACTACACCCCAACCCCGAGCCTAAGCAAGATAGGATTGCATAAAAAAATTAAACTATAGCTTTTCTCCCTCTACCCGGCTACAACTACTGCACAGGAAAATCAACCCAAACCTCAACCCTCACACAGCTTGAGTACAAGGTCTCCTATACTAACAGTTGGAGGAGAATAAAAAGAAAGGGATGCGGCTAGGAGTACCACTAAACAGGAAACTCATATCAGGTAAGTTGAACATAAATCGAAGCCGAAGAACGAGCAATGGTTGTTATCTTAGGGCTAACAAGGTAACAAGGAGATAGACAAAAATAATTACACGGCAAGGGATAGAATACCACTTGCCTCAAATTTTTGGCAAAGCTCGGTCGGCCTCCTTTACTCTCACTCGTTACTAGCAGCAACAACACCTAAAGAAGAAATCTGGGGCTTTAATGGCGGAAACGGACAACCCTAGAAAATCAAGACCCCTAGAAACACCACAAAAATTGAATTTCTTACCGTAGGAATGAAGGCCTTGACGAGAGCAATCCAAATCCGCTTTCGGAATCGAATTCGGTCCAAAAACGCTCCCGGAATCGGCGTCCGAAGGGGAGCAGGTTCGACGGTTTCTCTGTTTTCCGCGAACAGACGCAGACGGGTTCGGCTTCGGGAAGATGAACAGGAGCGGTTTCTCTTAAACCTAAACTATCCTATAAATAGTACCCTTATTAATCTTAAAAGCTAATTAATTAAATATAGTATAATGAGACACCACAGTAACCGCCCAGCACCCGCACCCTTTCAAAATAATTATTAATATAATATTTATTAAATAGTTTTATTTTTCATAAAATACAAAACAATGCGAAAACCGAACATCCTCGGAATTCAATGAAATTCGCACCGTATCTAAATATCCACGCTACGACACAACGACGAAGTCAAAATTAACTTTTGATGAAAGAACACGAATTAAACCCACCAAAGCCAAAACACAAGCATCCCCGAGAGGCCACACCGGGTCACCTAAAATAACCTGGCTTGCTAATGAGATCTTGCCAATAGACTACAAAATAGGCCACTCAGTTTTAAGGAGTTAAGACCTGTAACGACCCCATCCGTTCGATGACGTATAGTAGAAGGTCGGCGGGGCCCCCACACTATATGCCACAAACAGACGGTGAGGTCACAGGAGAGTACCAAATCAAACACGAATCCTAACTCAGAGCATTCTAGCGGAAGCTTTAAGTTACAACTTTGAACTCTTACCGGAATGTCCAATATATAAAACCACATTTATTATATACCATGGAATGTACACACCACAAGAGTTTGGCCTTAAGGCCTTACAGTTCCTCTGAACATACATCATGTTTTACAAACCTCGGCGGCAGCCGGCCATACATGAGTACAAAGAGAAAACAAAACAATGGCTTAGCCTTCCAGGCTAGCCGCAGCAGCAGCAGCAACAGCAGTAGGGCTCTCCCGCCATCACTTACCACTTGGCTCTCCAGCACCTGCACGGAAACAATTCCACCCAACCGGTGGCAACAATGCAACGGTCAGCATTCAGCTGACCCAATTATAACAATCCTACCCTTTCTTGGGGCATGAGCATTCTTTCCCTGCAAGCATGGCATCAACAATAGCAACTATGTGCGCGCAGGCACATTCAAGCCATCACAACCATCGGCCGCCGGCCCGACAGTCCGTGCACTCAGGGCACATTTTCGGTGTACCGGAATACCAGGGTCAACCCACCGTTTACACGGTCATTGAGCATTTCTAGTCTTTCCGGCGCGCGGGGGCCTAAGACTCTCATTAGGCGCTCCAACAAACCTATACCAGGCTTCCAAGTCGGACGGACCTAACGCAGGTACGGATCAGCCACCCCCCGTTGCTCAAGTCGCCGAGCCACCTCGAATACGGAAGTATCCATGGCATTTTATAGGCGCGGGTCGGTTTCACCTTTCCTGTTCGGCACTCAGCCTTTTTATCGAGTTGCAGCCCAACGGCTCAACTACTCACAAAGTGGCAACGCACGGCCACAAGAGTTGCCGCCAACCCTCTTCATTTCTGGACATCGTCCAGTACTTCCTGCCAACACCAAAACAGGTAGGAACAAGGCATCACAAGCCATAGGCATCACAAGCCATTATCACGGAGCCTTCTCCGATATGCAAACAAGCATCACCAATCCAGATTCCATCCAGATGGGCTTCACACAGCATGCCTAGAGCCGTACTCCAATTCCGGCCTCTAACAAGGGGGCTTCACATATCTACCCCAAGGGACACCACAACCCACCGCACACTCGCGGGGAGGGCTTTCCCTATGCAATGCAGAAAGAAGGACTTCACATGTCCAAGGAGGGAGATCGTTACCCTTGTCGATCTCTTCGGTGCCATCGCAAACTAGCCGGTGAGAAAGAACCGCAGCAGCCTTGCCGTCACAACGCCGGCTTCGGATCGCGAATCGGACCACGGGAGCTCCGCCGGTGGCTTGGTTCTCCTCCTTCTTTCCTCTCTTCCTCTCTCTTTTTTCTCTTCCTTAAGAATAATGAAGAATGAAGATGTCAATCCTCTTTCACAACTTATCCAGCCCAAGAAACCATCTGAGCCTTTGGATCAAAAGAGAGGAAACTGAACGGCCAAGATTTTTCCAGAATTTCACTTTTTGGCCGACACGGCCTGTGACACGCCCGTGTCACAGGCCGTGTAACCCTTAAGCGGCACACACAGTTTGACCGACTGAACAAACACGGGTCATCGACACGCCCGTGTCGAAACTGACACGCCGTGTCAAACCTGAGACACGCCCGTGTCTCCTGCTCCATCGAGCTGCAACCAGAACACGGGTCGGAACACGGCAGCTGACACCGCCCGTGTCCAGCTGACACGACCGTGTTCCGGCCGTGTTCAGGCCGTGTCCGGCTCTGCCCGGAATAGGCCAATCTTGCAAAATAAATAGAACACGCCCTGGGACACGCCCGTGTCCCAGGCCGTGTACCCCGACACGCCTGGGACACGCCCGTGTCCCAGGCGTGTAACCTTACCTGCTACTCAAATCTCAAGTTGAGTTATTGGGGCCTTTTTTGGGGTGTTAAACCCTCTCACCCTTATCAAAATTTCGTCCCGAATTTGCACGGTAAGGAAAGAAAACCAGCATGCTATTATGCATGTTATAACAAAAAGTACACGGTCTACAGTTATACAAATAACTCGGGAAACTCGGCTCGCATGGTCTGCTCCGCTCCCATGTTAGCTCTTCACGGCCACAATTGTCCATCGGACCTTGACCATCCCGATTACTTTGTTCCGCAACTGTTTCTCGGCTCGATCCTCGATCCGAATGGGTCTAACCCTCGTCGTTAGCCCATACTCGACCGGTACCCGATCAGCCTCCACGACTTGAGCTGGATCCTTTACCGCCTTACGAAGGACTGAGATGTGAAACACATCATGTAATCCACCCAAGTCCGCTGAAAGTGCTAGTCGATAAGCAGCTCCCCAACACGCTCCACCACCTCAAACGGACCAAGATACCTCGGACTTAGCTTTTTCAAACGCCGAATCCTGGACACACCTTTGAAGGGTTTGATCTTCAAATATACCCAATCACCCACCGCGAACTCCACGTTCGGTGCTTGGCATTGTAGTACTTGGCTTGACGATCTTGGGCTACCAATAGCCTCTCCCGAATAGAGCGGATGAGCGAAGTAGCTTCTTCGACTTCCTTTTCCCATTCAGCTTCGATTCGCCTGCTTCTGCCCAAGCTAACGGTGTACGGCATTTCCGACCATACAACGCTCGAATGGTGCATACCAATACTCGCTTGGTAGCTATTATTATAGGCAAATTCACGAGAAATATATACTCTTCCCATCTCTTACCAAAATCTAGGGCGCACATGCGGAGCATATCCTCCATCGTCCTGTTGGTTCGTTCAGTCTGGCCATCCGTTTGGGGATGAAAGGCCGTACTAAACGCTAATTTGGTACCCAACATTTGATGAACGAGCCGCCAATCATTCGATGTGAACCGCCCATCACGGTCACTAACGATGCTCCGAGGAACACCGTGCAGTCGAACAACTGCTCCACATACAGCTTGGCCAAGGTTTCCACTGAATCATCTCTTCTATTTGGAAGGAAGTGCGCCACTTTTGTCAACGGTCCACAATCCCAGATTGAATCATGACCGCGTTGAGATCTCGGCAACCCGTGCACGAAATCCATCGAAATATCATCGAACTTCCACTCCGGAATAGGTAAAGACTTCAGGAAACCGCCAGGCTTCTGGCATTCTGCTTTCACCAACGCACAGGTGTTGCATTTAGCCACATAACGGAGCACATCTTTCTTTATCCGGGCCACCAGAACAGCTTTTTCATGTCCCTGTACATCTTTGTGGCTCCCTGGGTGAACTGAGTACTTTGCAAAGTGAGCTTCGTACATCACTCTTCCCTCAGTTTACCCACACTTGGGACGCATACTCGACCATTTCTCCGTAACAACCCGTTATCCCAAGAGAATGAATTGTTCCGGCCCATCTTTAGCATAGCGCTGGAGCCTTTCATCAAGCTCCGTTGCTCGCGAACTCTGTCCGTAAGGTCATATTGCACCTCGTCCAGTTCAAGACGCATCGGTTTGACGCACCCTTGTCAACACACGATCTCCATTGCCTCCAATTCTTGGATCAAACGCTGATCATGCCTCTGCAACCAGCTTGCCCGTACGGAGTCTTCCGACTCAAAGCATCAGCGACCACATTTCCCTTCCGGGAGTATAGTGAATCTCGAAGGTGTAGTCCCCAAGGAACTCCATCCATCTTCGTTGTCGCATATTCAATCCTTCTGATCCAACAAATACTTTAGGCTCTTGTGATCCGTATAGATATCCACTTTGCACGCCATATAGATAGTGCCGCCATAATTGAGCGCAAAGATTACCGCCGCCAACTCCAAATCATTGGGACGGGATAATTCCGCTCATGCACTTTCAACTGACGCGGGCCATAAGCAATTACTTTCCAAACTGCAGAAGAACGCAGCCTAAGCGCTCCCGATGCATCACTATAGATCTCATACCCATCGGTACCAAATGGAGACGTCAACACAGGCGCCGTGGTCAAACGACTCTTAGGTCTTCAAAAGCTCGAGCGCACTCCGGCGTCCATATGAACTTTTTGATCTTTCCTCGTCAGCGTGGTGAGAGGTAAAGCAATCCGTGAGAAGTTTTCCACAAACCGTCTATAGTAGGCCCGCAAGTCCAAGGAAGCTCCTGACCTCGGCCACTGAAGACATCACTGGCCAATCTCGGGATGGCACTTATCTTCAACGGATCCACCGCGATACCCTCTCCGCTTACCACATGGCCTAAAAACGGCTACTGAAGAGAGCAGAAACTCGCACTTTGAGAACTTGGCAAAAAGTTTATTTCTCCGCAGGGTTATGCAAGACAACCGCAAATGGTTTGCGTGATCCTCTTCAGACTGAGAGTATACTAAGATGTCATCGATAAACACAATACAAACAAATCCAAATACTCTCGGAACGTTCGATGCATTAGGTCCATAAATACCGAAGGCGCATTACATAGGCAAACGGCATTACCGTGAACTCATAATGACCGTAGCGTGTTCCAAACGCTTGTCTTGGGAATGTCACCTTCCCGAATCCTTAGCTGATAATATCCCGATTTCAGATCCAACTTGGAATGACCGTTGATCCCGCCAGCTGATCAAAAGGTCATCAATCCGTGGGATCGGATACTTGTTTTTCTCCGTCAGCTTATTCAAACTCGCGGTAGTCAATACACAACCGTATGCTACCATCTTCTTTTTCACAAAGAGAACAGGCGCGCTCCAAGGTGACATACTTGGGCGTATATAACCCTGCTCCAACAACTCTTGCAGTTGGACTTTCAACTCAGCCATCTCTTTTGGCGCGACGCGATATGGAGAGCGGGAGCACAGGTTTCGCACCTGGCACCAACTCAATAGAGAAGTCAATCTCCCGCTGGGGTGGTAACCCAGGAAGATCTTTAGGACACCACATCGGCAAACTCTGACACAACTGGCACTTCACCGACACTGGCCTTTGGCTCAACAGCCTGAATTAGCGTGAAGAATAACTCCGCGCCCTTCCGCACAGCATTGACGGACTTGGAGTGCAGGACAACACGTTCCGAACTCCTCGCATACCAGCGAACTTCGTCACAAGCCCGGTATTCTGGCCCAGTGTAATCTCTTTGGAGTTGCAATCATAAAGGCACGCTGCTCCGAAGCCAGTCCATACCAAAGATCACATCAAACTCCGATAACGGTAGCACAGCTGCACTCAAACCGAATCCCGACTTCCTATTTGCACATCCACATCGCAAGCCCTATCCGCAAGCATCACACAGCCATTCGGCAATAGCACCCTTGTACTATCCACCGTCACATGACTCGGTACCCAATGCGAGATACGAAATCTCAGACAGAAGAATGCGAAGCACCCGTATCAACAGGGCTCTCGCTAAGTTATTCCGAATCAGGACAAAGCCTGCAGCACACACACATCATGCACAAGCTAAACAAAACCAAAACCAAAAGGCACAGCAAGTAAACTAAATCAACTCGTACCTGTGACGACGTCACTTTGCTTAATCGCTTCATGTTGGCCAAGTTGATAGATTCGGGGCTGCGCCTGGGAAGCAGAGGAATCACCACCGCTTTGCCCTTCTCAGCATATGACGCACCCGTCTTCTTTTCCCTTTGGGCTGCACAACTCGACAGTCACGAGCTATATGCCCCACCCGGCCACAGTTATAGCACGTACGAGCATCCGCCTTGATGTCGCTCCCGACACAACGGTCGTAGTCACTTGCCCAGA